>DWJN01001889.1:0-16596 GCA_018248895.1 Carystus phorcus | reverse complement strand
CGAAAATACTAAAATCACCGGAAGGGGGCCGATACACACATACTATAATATAACGTTCCAGCTCCACGCAGGCTAACTCAATAGTGCGCTCAATAGAGAGACTAACAATATCTTTTCTATTTTTACATGATATATTATTGTGCACTAATATCAAAGATCCACCATGAATAGCAGTCCCTCTGAAGAATGCACTTGACAATTTATAGTTGCAAAAATTTACATTTGTTTGAGCTGTTGACAGCCAGTGTTCCGTTAAACATAAAACATGAATGTTAAAATATTTAATAAACAGCTCTATTTCCAATTCTTTGCCGGATAGACCCTGTATATTTTGATGAACAATGTTAAAATTACAGAATTTATCCGTTGTCTTTACACTAAGTTTAAATTATTAATTGTACTTTTACTAGTACACATGTCAATAGTATAATCAGTGGTACTACTACCACAATCTAAAAATGGGTCAATAGACTTATTAGTGGTTACACAACTGGTAACCGTATCATTTATGTTATAAGCTAACAGTGTAGCTAAGTGTCGTTTTTGTTTTAATGAAAGATACATGGTATCCTTTGTCAATTTAAAAGATGATATAAATTTATTTATATCAAAGTAAAAAATAGCATCTTGATGATGTAATGTCAAATTATATAATAATAAATTTAGTTTATAGATGTGCTCATTTTGTTTGTTACTGAGACTGTTACAATATGGAAAAGCACATATAAGAAACCTGCATTTAGTGCTGCTATGTAAATACAATAATTTTTCAATACATTTTATAATTTGTCGCCTTTTGATGTCCAAGCTGTCACCAATCATCAAAACAACATTTGTGTTAATATCTAATTCTTTGGGATTTATTTTGTTTAATAAGTAGTCAAAGGTTGCTCCCGGTGAGCACCTGTTTGACACTGAGTGACTCAGGTGGGGGCTTAATATAGAACCAAAGTCTTTTCCTAATTTATCAGAAATAATAATAGTTTTATTTTTATTACTTGAACTATATAATGTCAGACTGGGACTTTGAGCAGTATTATTATTTATTAAGTCATCAACACCTTGTATAGTAGAAGGACCTGAGTTACAGGAGTCCTGTGCAAGATTAAATTTATTAGATAGCGACTCAAACCTATCCATGTTGTCATTGCAAATAGCCAGCAGGTTATCAAATGATGAAATATGTTCATTCATTTGTTCCTGGGCATTATTGTAAAGCTTAGTCATTGACTGCAATGACTTCTCCAGGCTATCAATTTTTTTCTGCAAATTTGAAACCTCATTATCATATTGCAAACTATTAAATTGTAGTTTATGTTGCAGGTTTTTGACATTATTAATTAAATATCGACATTTGTTTCTCGAATGGATTAATTTTTGTATGGAATTCTTACTTTTAACTACCTTTTTAGTTTTGTTGATGAATCTATTTAGTTTAATATATTTCTTTATTTTTTTATGGCTATTAAAAACTACTATGGGTTTTATTGTGTCATCCCCAGTTAAATCAATAATGGATGAGTTTATTTTGCTTGGAGAAGAATCACACTCAACTAGCTCATTATAAAGACTCTGGGTCGCACTCCAGTTTTGGGATTCCCTTAATTGTTCTAGCTGACAGATAGCATTATTAGCATTACTTAAACTAAGTTCTAGCTCAGTAATGCGACACAAAGCCTTTTCATGCTCATTACTACATTGGTCAAAAGATTTTATAATAATTTGAAGCTGGTTGTTTTGCTCTAAACATTCCATATAGTTGTTATGAAGTTCGGCAAGCTGTTTTTTATAATCCACGTTGGACTGAATTATTTTAGTGATCTCAGCTTCACTTTCTTCCCGTTCATGTAGTAATTGGGTGTTAAGATCTTTGGAGGCCTTTAGTTCCTGAAGAGCCAGCTTGAGTTTGGATTCCATATCCTTGTACATGGCCTGACGGGTCATCATGTTTTCAATGAGCAAAGATAGTAAGCTGTAACAGTACAAATAGTGTGAGTAGGAGGATAATAGACAAGAGTTTTTAGTTATTGGTATCGGATCTGAGATTATAGTTCAAGTTTAAACTAGTGTAGGTTTATTATAATAATTTTATTGATATGAAGGTTATGAAGGTTTTATAGCTTAAATGCAGTATATGAATTGTGCAGTGTAAAAAGGTAATGATGTCTGAGGCTAAAAATATTTGTCATCAAATTTTACTTCCACAACTATTTGTCAAGTAAAATGAGACAAAAAAGAACGCCGGTGTGTAAATTGACGTTTCTCACTATAGTGAGATTATGTGAAGTATGTTCTGTTTATTATTAGTAGCCTATTTGTTAGTGTTGGTAAAGAAAAACAAATAAAACAATACTCCCCGGGTTTTTTGTCGTTGCTAATTCGAATTCAAGTTGACAGGCTTGAACGGCGACATAAAGAAGTCTTACAACCAATTTATTAGGCAAGTACGTTCTTATTTTCGACGAATTATAAAGAAGAACACAATGCTTTATAACAAACACAACTTTGTATTAAAGATAACACGTAATAATCTATTAAATTATAAAAATTTGTACAGCAACAAAATGCAAGACGTTTAGCTGGCAGTGTTGCCAGATCGCATCCAGATTGCCAGATGCTAAGACTTTATATCTTCGATAAGTGCATCATCTCGGGATGGCCAATACAAGTCGCTATGTAGATTATGTTAAAATGTCAATAATTATTATTGTTTCTCCTACGATAAGAAACCTATTGTTACGACAAAGTTGCATTAATCGTTAAAGTTGGAAACATACATTGCCAGCATTATACAATGCTTAAAATAAATTAATATTTTAGATTGTGATAAACAGTCACACTTTCATCGTACGAGAACTTCCAATTACATTATAAAATCCAAAACTTTAAACGGTGTAAAAGGAACATGTTTTTAACATCTGCATCACAAAGTCCTCCCCTCGTTTCCATTGGCTGTGCGCCGTCAAATTACTCGTTGAGTGAAATTACAGCCCTTAATGACGGACTCTGAATGCAAGAGTAGCTTGACCCTCCCGTTGCTACGGGAACGACAAATAGTCAACATATAGGAGGAAAATACGTCCGGGACTTAATAAGAATCACAACGAGCGTCACAAAAACCCATAGATTATTATAGGTGCTTTTTACAGGCTTTTATTCCACAGTTTAATGGTTGTTTGGCTGGAATATTGCAACTGAATGTTGAAGCGGTTATTCTAACTGTTTGAGCTAACATTTTGTATATACGCTTAATTCAGATGACATTAAATGGTGTTTAAATGACATCAGTCAAATCCAATATGGCGGATACCCAAAATGGCTGAAGAATTGTTTCTTAAACACCGCCATGATATGAATGTCAAAAGAAAGGGTTTACACATTGCACTAAAGCTTCTTTCATTATTTATTTGACAATACTTCAACTCAATCGCTGACCTTGATAAGGGAATAGATTCTATTTTCCTTCAAGGGAATCAGTTATGCAAAAGAAACATTTGTTTAACTCAGCAAATTTGATTGTATAGAAATATAAATCTACTACCAGATAAAAGTTGCACAAATACGACGAAACGCATGTGACAAGAAGGGATAAGAATGTATAATATCAATAAAATGTCAAAAGTAACTTCAAATAAGTCTTTTTATCTTTTTACTGACAAAGTTTGCCTTTTTTCTACGTTAAAACATAACTTTCGTTACTACGCTAACTTCCACTATGAAGCAGCATAGGATTACGAGTATAAGACTTGAATAATTACGAAGTTAGATGCGAGCTTAGTACGAGTTTCTAAAAGTTCTAAGCCATAATTAAACAATAGAATTTCAATATTAAAAAATGAGAACTTCGTAGAGAATAATTGAACGGTCTGAAATCAATTAAGTTTTAATTACAACCCCTTTCTACTAAACCCGCGCCACATAATGAGTATTTATACAAGGCATGGCGTGTTTTGTTTATTGTCTTTTTGTGACCTAAAACAATATAATTTTGAACTTCCAATTATACAGTAACGAACGTCATTATTTTGTTTATTTTTCAAATTGAATAACTCAATACCAAAGTGTTTATAATTCCCCTGGCATGCAATAGTCAACTTCGGAATGAATTATAGTATTGAATTTGTTTGATTGAACCATTAAACAACTCATATTTTTTATGTTTAATGTTAATACAAGAAACTAGCTCTTGTTTACTGGCTGCCATCGTCTATGGTTATGAGTAAATTAAATGGCTGTATAACATTAATACTCCGTCTAGATACTAAAAGAAATTTGAACTTCGAATAAGTAATACAATCTCCACCAACCCGCAACAGCAGCGTGGTAGAGTATATTAGTATCTAGGCCTCCTCAATTATAAAGATTCCGTGTCATATAGTATGTCATTAACGTTATGGAGACAAAAAACATTTAACAGTTTATTGTATGAGGAAGGTTGTAGCTAATAAATGGGTAAATGAGCAAGGATCATAAATTCCGGTGGGAATTAACTATAAGTACCATTCCTCATAACCTCGTCTGTTATCTAAAACGGTTCAGAGCATGCAGGGTTGGTTGGATTCCACCACGTACGAAGCTCTTTACAACCCCAGATTTATATAATGTCTGTATAGAAAATTCTATTTAACTTAATGCCAGTGCCCAATTTCCACCATGGTTTAATAAACAGCAACATCTATTCGAAGCCTGGCAATCGCCTATACCATATATGTAATTACTCTGTGATCCCATACTTCGGACGACGCGTTACTTCATTACCGTATTACCATTTACCTTTCTGTTTTGTCATAGCAATCATGAAGTTATACACCTTTGTGCAACATAAAAATTACAGACATTGAAATAAAGAAACTTAATTCAATATTTATACAAAAATGTTCGAATTTATTACTCTTAAATGTTGTTGGTGAACTGTTTTATAATCCTAGAAATATATTTTCCAAGTTGGACAACAGCTATAAAAATCTCCTAAAATTAAAATCTCCTAAAAGAGCATTGAGGAATTAAATAAAGAGCATTGAGGTTCTTTGTGCATAAGTCCAATAAGATTGTGGCGATTTTATCGATCACTTATGTTTATTACTACGTAATTCTATCTTCAGCATAATCTTCAATCATAAAACCACGTGTATCTTAAAAGGTTTAGAAAGAAAATGTGTAACCTATATACATGTATATTTTATTAAGCATTTGTAGCCAGCGTTTAGGAACCTTTCAGTATGCACGGTTGCTAGATTGATTAATCTGGACAATACAGCGTTTAGGGACTTCCAGTAAATGAAACTTACTCTTCGTGTCTCTTTCTTTTCCTGAGACTATAAAACTGAGCCTTTAAAGAACGCTTGAAGCATTAAATAACCTCAATATGTTTGTCTCCAGAACAAGGCGCTCTCACAATAGTCCTACGTTCGTCGAGCCGCAGCAAGGCAGAGGCGCCGCCCACCGACGAACAACTTGACCAGCTCGATTTGGACACAGAACACTTGCCCGCCGTCGACACGCCCGATGCCTGCGATAAAGCCGCTCTTAGGTAATATACTACATATACTCCATTTAAAAATATACTTGATAAAGTACTCCAAGATACCGGAGGCTGATGTGTAATATTTCCTCTGTAAAATCCCCTGGATAACCATTTGATGCCTACAAAGAGGCTCCGAGGTTTCTGAGGAACTAGAATAACAATGATCATTAATGATAAAAAGGATTCATCATTTTATAAAAAGACTTTCTCCATATACAAGTTGTAGCCGGGGCGTATATGTACGCATATTAAAAAAATCTAATTTAAAGAACGTTCAACGTTTTCGATTGTAACTCCTATATAACTAAGTATGTATTTGATCGACATAATTTTCGTATCAAACCCTTTTTCAAATAACTATGAACAAAGTTGCTAGACATCAGTATACACTGCTACCATTTCAGAGTTCATAAAGGAAAAATAAACAAACTTTCATTGAATTAGGGCCAAATCTCGAATTCCTACACATCTGCATTATTTTGAACATCGGTATAAATATTTTCTTTTTACGTATTATTACATTTATAAAGAAACTTATGAAATATTTTTCATTAAGTCTAGTATTTGGTTGGGAATACAAAAGTATAAATAATTACTGCAATATAATAACAATTCTTTTGCTGTACTCTGTTTACTATTTAAAGAATAAAATCCTAAATAAACATCATTCTCAGAAATTGTTTATTCATAATAAAGAAATACAATTTACTGACTAAATAACAGCTTCATTGGTTACGTCAAAGGAATAACTTTTTTTAATCAAGAGAATAATAAACTTATTCAACGAAGTAATTGAAAGAAATTATTAAAAGCACAGAGTTTGAAGAAAATTGTGACTAACAAGATTGAGACAGCTAGTAAATACGGTTAAAATATCATTGCTTCAAAAGAAATGAACAATATCAATCGAATATTAACACAATGGAAAATGGCTCGAGTTCGTAACGACCGAATAGGGATAAGAGTATTTTATCCCCTTTTATCACAGCGAGGTCGATTAATACGGCTGATTGAATTGAAAGAAATTGTTTCACAAAGACAAGATATACGTAAGTAAACGAAACTCGAAGATTAAATGCCATTCTAATACAGTCTTGTTAAGTAAATTTGCTTACGGATTTAATATTACAACTGTTTACCTAGTTATTGAATTATGATCTTATTCATTACTGTTTTGAGAATAACATGAATTTGACAATAAATTTGTAATGTATTTGTAATATGTAATGTAATGTAAGTATTTATAATTTTTAAAACACCGGTTAGTTTTTAGCTGTTTTTTTCATTGATTGAGTGTCCGTCAGTGTGTGTAGGTCGGTAAATTTAAGAAACTTTACAATAATTATTCGATAACATTGGTAATAGATTTCAAATAATTTTCTTTACGAAGTAAATCATATACAATAAATAAAAAAAAGCAACCAAATATAGTAAATGAATTTATTTTCTAATACCCTGCTGTCTCATTATACAATCCGTCAGGGACTTTAATGAACGGAGACTTTGACACGGGATCCAACTAAACGGATCGCAAATAACGCTTTAGTCCAGCTACAGGGTTCGTACACATTTGCTCACTTTTTCTCTTGACTTCTATTGTAATATTAGTACAATAGAAGCAGGTGCAGTATTCAATTCAATAACAATCTTAAAAGTTGCGTATAAATTTTAGTCTCTTTAAATTTCAATACGCTTGAATCTTGTCTCTTCTGTTGTAATAATGTTGGCAAAAAACCGACTTAAAAAATCATAAAACAAACATGCACTAAAACCTAATTTTACATCAACAAGTAATAAATTCAGAACAGCATCAAATTAGTGGAAGTAAATTAAATACGCTTTATTACGGATACCTTAAAAACTATTATTTTCCACTTCTATCTGTCTCTATAGTCTATTATTACTGAGACAGTATTTAATTTGCTTGAATTATTTTCATTTAACTAGTACGTTATGTATATATATATATATATATATATATGTATATTCAGAAGTATCAACAGACCTTTTTATTATAATACAAAGAAGACATTATCGATAATACACCGTACCTTATTTCATCGAAAGGAAGTTTTGCTGAAAAGAAATATTTTACGTTAAATTCCGGCCACTTTTAAGTCTTCATACTTCTCAAGCTACTTATGAAACAAATATTGGCTTCGAAGCTTTGAGAAAATTGGTAAATAGTTTCACTTACCAGAATTCAGTGTTGCTTACAGGGTATCGGGTACCTATTGTTAGCAGTCTTGGGAAATCCAGGGAGTGCCAAGTCGATAACAAAGAAAGTAAAGGAACTTTGTATTAAGAATACATCGCTCCCTGTTACACCAATTCCATGACATCGGATTTAAATATCTTTCTTCTCTCTTATGTAGCAAAATGTGTCCTTGAAATTCAATTCTTATATTATTTCTGTATATATGATCAAAATGGTACTGTCTCGTTAGCTGCTACTATACCAATATAATTATGATGTTGCTGTATTTGTAGAACAGCGCTAAAACATTCGTTGCTTCGCAAATAGCAGGGTAAACATTTGATTGTCTCGATTTTCGTGCGAATTCTACGTAAACTTGCTACAATCCGGCGTCGAAACAAATAGACCATTTGATACTGATGTTTTACTTGAGAATACGTATAAATCGAAGGTAATTTGGAACACTGGCAACAAGGTATAGTACTAAATAATTTTGTTATCGCAAACTTTGAAAGGTTAATTGAAGTTGCTCGATGTTCAAGATGGTGGAAAGTTTTTATGCAAGTCTGAACTGCCGTAGGCCAAATTCGTTCTAAATCCACTTAACATAGAATAAGGATTCAATTGTTATTTTACTGCTGTAAATAGCGTTGTTAGGTGGTAAAGCGTTGTCAGTTTAACCCTAATCACTTTTGACTGGAAGACATTCACATTGTAATCGAAAGGATACATCGACTCGGTTTAATTATTCCAGTCCAGCGCGGTAAGGATAGCAAATCATGATCTAATCGCGTCATCATACTGAATAGATGTTGAAGATTCTAATGTACTCGTATCATTAAATTATTTTTTACCATAAAGTAAATAAGTCGGTGCCAACTTCTTTAATTGTTCTACGCCAAAAGCATCTACTTCCAAAAACAGATTCCCTTAACGAATTATTTTATTCCTTTTGAACGCGGTTATTCCTTTTTTGTTAAAAGATTTTTATTTCTTCCTTTTTAGTAGTTCCTTCCATAATGCAAGCCTGATGTCTTATCGTAAAATAGTACAAACAATCCATCCATATCCATAGTACAAGCAATCGTTAGATATCTGCTGTAATTTTCTGAAGAGTTCCTTTGTCCGTCTTCGAAACTAATTTTTACCATGAAATGTTCAGATCTTCACCAAATTACAGTAGGACCAGTCCGGGAGCATATATACCATCTTATACACTTTATCAACTAATAAGAAAATGAGAACTTTATCTACGTAATCGAAGTAAAGTAAATACACATTATAAGGTGATTCAAAAACTAGTCGTCGCATTATGTCGCTCAAATTAATGTAGATTCATGACACGACCTTTCGAATAAAAAAATCATCAAAATCGGAACACCGAGTAAAAAGAACATCTACAAATAAAAAAAATACAGACGAATTGAGAACCTCCTCCTTTATTTCAAGTCGGTCAAAAATAGAAATCCTTGTGTTTTTATCGCCACGTGTATTTTATTGCAATAAATCATCGGCCCTCTGATTATTTTCATTGTAACCGATATGCGGCTGAAAACGCCCCCAAATTATTTCGATCCGCAGTTTTGCCGGGTAATTGGAAAGCGCTCCTTATAAAATCCTAAAATAAGGTGTACAATAAAATGTCCAATAGCGAGCCTTTCTGTCTCAAAAGTCAGCTTAATGGATTTTGCCTGTCGTTTTAAATTATTCGTATTCTTTCTTGAATATAAACATTTATTTTCTTCTCGCTAAATCTGTCTTCTAAACTTTAATTGGTACAAATGAGATGCATTATCGAATTCTTTTTTACAATTATGTCAAAAATTCTGAGAGGATTACTCAATGTTTTAGATTTTGTACCGCTCATTTGATGTATCAGAATTATATCTGAATTGAAGCGACTTTTTTATTGAAAATTAGCGGAATATGTACCATCTCATTTAATCACAACGTAAACTAATAAGTGTCTATGCATGGTGGTAAGGCTTCTTGCTATTTATACCCTCCGACAATTATTCGCAATGTATTTTTAAGTTAGTTAAAAACCAAATCGGTCTTGGCATTATTCTATTTATATTTCTTTGTTATAATTATATCATTGAAATCTTTAATATATTTACTACACACGCAATAATCTGTTTCCATATACATTACGAGTCTCGCCATCCATATTTAGCTATACTTGAAATATATTTCACATAATTTCGGTAACCACGTTATTAATAAATTTTAGAACCATTTTTGTTGGGACAATATAAGTCTGCCTAAGAAACTTAAATTAAAATACAGGCAATCTCTCACTTTCTGTTTACAATGATAATGGGTTTGAGAGAGAAAATTCTTTTCTCAAGTAACGTGCTGGACCGAGCACTTCACGAAGTTATTGAGAAAGTTCTAACTAGATGAATCTCAAACTATCAATGCCACTGGAAGTACTTACTTGGAATTTGAACAGATTTAAGTAATTCCGAGTCGATCAAGATTACTTGCAATCGGGGGCTGAATGGATAACGGAATTATACAAATGTTGTGCCGAGAACGTTAAAATGGAAATATTATGAAATTTTCGACATTTTCATCAAATGCTTGCATTTCATAAATGAACAGTTAGTCGATTGACAATTTCGTTGGATCACTAATTATTAGAACCAAATCACCTTTAACGTTATACAGACCGTTTCTATCTCGATAAATTTATATTGATCGCAATCGCAATTTTTGTTCATAGCACCAATTACCGAGAATTTCGTTAATAAATTTTCTAAACTAATGCCGTCTAGCGATATTATTTTAATCAAGAACCTTTGGCGATTTTCCCAAAATATTTCCCATTTTATTACAATTTAAAAGATTTCTTCGATCCCATCATTAAAATAATTATGGTACAATTAAGTCGCTATGTGCGATAAATTACCCTCTATACGCTGGTTAGGATGTAACATTCATAGCCCGGCGGCGCTCGTCGATACTATGCGATCAACAGAGTTCAGCAACTGCGGGCGCGGTCGGTACCGTGATGGGTGACCGCTATTGGAAAAATATTCTTGAGCGTTTTTGTGCTTCGGAAGGTATGTTAAACCGTCGATCCCGGTTGTTATGTAAATTACAGTCGGAGGCTTTCAGGCGGCTTAAAAACTTTCGACACTGGGGTTGACCACTAACCTTGCTCAATAGTGGGCCATTAATGGATTGAAGGCATTAATATTCAATTAACAAACTTCAATATCCTTAAGATTGGATACTGTGTTCGAGTCTAAAAATCGATTTGATACTATACTCAAGAATATTTTGCATTAATCACTTTCTTTCTTTGTTCACAGATTACGCTATCTCCTCAGACAATTAAACAGGGGTGAAATACCCGCAGAAACTTTACAAAAAAACTTACAATATGCAGCCAAAGTCCTCGAAGCAGTCTACCTCGATGAAACCAAGTATGTATACTTCGTTTTACGTCATTTTTATATAACAATGATGAGTATTTTAAATAAGCGAAAATAATATACAATACAAAGACTTTACTTTGTAATATCGAGATTTCCAACCTTATTTCGAACCGAATTAAATCGTGAGACTTCATTACAAATTAATTCGATTTTTATGTAATTGATACTCCGTAATTAACTTCCATCTTCTTTTGTAATTTATAAAGTAAAGTCTCTGTCGAAATTAAATAACATTTACAGTTGTATTGTAGACAAAAATCAAGAAGTTTGGACCAGAACTTTGTAATCACATTTTGTACAAAGTTTAATTGTCTTAGCAAGTCTAGTGCTGACCGAGCGACCTGCGAACGGAAAGTAAAAGAGAATGTCCTTATGTCGAAACAAAGAAGCGAACATTTTAGTGAGCTAAACTATATAAAGCTGTTTAGTCAGTAACTCCTGTCTTAGTTAGAAATCGCCGAATTTTAATGTGACTATAATAAAGTTATTTTTATCTTCCAAATCTTATATATTTCAGTTATTTTTTTATTTTCCCTTAAAAATAATTTTCCCGAAAAGAAATTTAGGGTTGTAGTGATATTTACGGTTATTATTCAGCAAAAATTCCACTACATTTGCAAATTATCATAGAAATTGTAAGGTAAAAAAAATGCAAGTTATTAACAAACCGCAAACAAATGACCAGTGCATTCTGTTACGTATTTTTTCAAATGACCATTTAAAGTTTAACTGTTTTAGACAGTATAATATCAGTCTAGGATCATATTTTTAAAAAGTTTGCGTAGGTTTAGATTAAAAATTTAAAACATATTTTTTCATTCTAATCATCCCTCATAGGCATAGGTATTCTAAGCAGCGAAAAGAAGAAAATGATATTTAAATACAATTGTAAATGTTGATCGTATTAAATGTTTTCGCAAGAAGACTCATAATCTTTGTGTTTCAGATATTCCTGTTACACAGCTCGGTGGAGACAAAGAGATTAATTCATAGGCCGATATTGTTAACCAAAGACCATTACTTTTGTTTCTCGAATATTTGTTGTGTTCAACGCTTATAACTATTGCATATTTTCACTTTTTCCGCAATTTCTCTTCCATTGTGTCCAAATGTCAGAGCATTTTCTAGTTGAAAATACAAATGGCTGCTCATGCTTCAGCTGGAAAGACGAGAAGTAATGCAGCGTTACTTTAGAATGGAGTTTTAAAATTCAAATTAATATTATTAGATGTTACAGTTCAACGTTATAGACTATAGTCGATTAATAATACTATACCTATTGGATTTCAATTTCGTCAATACCATTTAGTCGCTGTACTTCAACTATTTACAGAAGATTAAAAATTTCTCATGATTAAATCAGAGATTTACGAAATTGTATATTGACATTTAATTGCTGATAGGAAAAAACGTTTTAATTTTCTTTTCGAGGAATTACGTTAAACTAGTAGACCCGATGAACTTGATTACCTTGGAGCATTTGTCCTGTTTTTGTAACATTTCTCATCAATGCTCAGCTCCTATTGATTGTAGCTTTATGTTATATAGCCTATAGCCTTCCTCGGTAACCGTACTATCCAACACAAAAAAAATTGAATTCGAACCAGTAGTTCTTAAGATTAGTGCGTTCAAACAAACTCTTTCGCTTTATAATATTAGTATAGATAGTGAAGACGACGTGTAATCTTTTAAATCTAACATTGATAAATGTATTTTAACTATTGCTCGTTATGCGGTTAAGGTTCCCATATATTTAATAAAAGTTAACCATCAAAAACTGAAATACCTTATAAGCGTGCTAAAAAACAAAGGAAAAGGTATCACATAACGTCACGTCTAACCTAGAGTTCGAGTAAATGAGAACACAAACCTTAATAAGGGCCGAAACAAGGTCAATCAACTAGACACATAAAAGGGAGACTTTTCTATTGTCATACGTGAGTTAGAGAACGATATCAGAAATCGGTAAAACTAAGTATTAAGTGAAGGCGACTTGGTCAGTAACATGAGAAACTTAGTGGTCACTAACGCGAATAACGTCTTGTTGACTAGAAATGTCAAAGACGGCCTGGTCAATATCGCGAAAGATGCTTTAGTCAGAAATATGGGAGACGCGTTGGTCAAAAAAGATGTCTTAGTGACAATAAAAAGATGTCAAGACATACAAAAACTATCTATTAAATTGTGACGATTCGTGAACTTAATAATTTAATATAATTAGATTTTGTCAGACAAAGTTAATTTAATCGATACTCACCAACGCTGCGACCTTTCTCATTAAAACTTCCAAAGAACGATTTTCACGAAACACTCACGAACAAATCATAAACCGAAATCACGCAACGCAATTATGGAACTTTTCAAAATGAAGAAATTCTCAAACTTAAGTTATGGCAATCAACTATGATGTCTCTAAAACCGACAACGGCTTGAAGCCAGGTTTTTATATGCAACTAGCAGATCCGGCTACGCGTTGCTGTGACTTAGGTTTACATACTCAATTTAGCAGACTAATTTACCTTACACCGCCATCTGTTAGAACCTTATGAAACTAATTCTTTGTAAGATATTAAACAAACTTTTTGCAATAAAATAATATTGCGACTATAAATAATAATTGAGATGTAAGCGGTCCTATCTTTCAAATTGGATTAAGCTGGACACGATGTGCAAAATTTGATTAAAATCGGTTAAATAGATTAGGAGTCCATCGCGACAAATACCGTGACACATGATTTATATATGTAGACTAGCCGATGAACGAGCAGCGATATGATGGTAAATGGTCACCGTTGCCCACGGACATTAGCAAGACCAGAGGGTTACTGGTCATGAAAGAAGATAGAAGAAGGAAAGTATCTGTTTATAAAGGTTAAAGAACAAAGCTTAATTGAAAGGATGGAAAACTTAATTTAAGATAAAGGTTTTACCTTGGAGCGTGTAATTTTAGATAATCTTAACTTAACGCCCTAATTTCATTATCGTTTTCACGTACGTATTACAACATTTGAATATCTAAGGGAAAAAATCTTTTATATTACTTTGACCTGGTCATAATATATTTTAGTATAGGAAAATGTTATTTTTTTGTTGTCTTCGACACAATGTTTGCAAAACAATGTGGTGGTGCTAATTCCCTTGATTTTAAGTTGAGTTTATTAGCGATTTGCTCTGATTTTCTTAGATTGTAGTAAGTGTTTTCTTATACGTTATTTTATTGATCTTCGTAAATAATAGGTCTTCAATGAGTAAGAAGCAAAAATGAACAGTGTAATTTAACGGCTATCAAACGTGACACAAAAAAGGCGCCTTGTCTTCCTGATATTTCATCTTGACAACGACAGTCACAGCGACCATCTTAGACAACAGATTAGCAGTCTATCTTTGTGTAAACTACACAGACAAGCAATTGCACAAAGAATAACATAGAGATAATTTAAATTTCTCTTAAGCATTACCACGTTGCGTTATCGTTTGACAAAAGATGCCTTGAGATATAATTTTCTGTAATGAATACATATTTGATATTTCAAAAAGTGGAGCCAATAATGTTTTTTTTTTATTTTCATTAATTTTTGTAGCTTTTGTATGAAAGAATAAGGATTCGGAAAACAAAGAAACGTGTGTGGGTTTATTAATTTTAAAACAATGGAGGTGTGTTTATTTACTATATCCGTAAATATATAAATTAACTATGCCTGTTTTAAAGACCCATTAGTAAACTGAATTTTGTTTCGTAATCGCAGATTCTCGAGAGCATAATGAATATTTAAGTATGTTTAAGGACTTGTTAACCTTAATAAAGTAGTTGGAGAAGCTCTTAAGAGCCCTTGCTTTTTGTTTTGCATATTACAATAAAGATTAATTTAATCGTACCTTGTAATCCGCCCTTGCTTCATTTAGAAAAATATTACTATCACGTAACGGCAGAAATAAAAAATACTAAATAGTATAAATATCCAAACAATAACTTAGCTATATGAGGCAAAATTAAAGTACTATTACTTTTGAATTTAAAGTGTACCTAATAATATCTTTGGCTAATTATCTTTTTAACTTTATCATCGACGATATCAAAAAGTCCACATATCTTTGGCTCTTTAGTATATTCTTTAAACTTTAAGCTGGATATTACTAACAAGATTTCTACATCGCTATACTTAACTTTAATCACCTTAATGGTTATGTACATTTTGAAACGTGCTAGGGATGCAGAGAAAGCTAGTATAGGACTCGATGTTCCACGTACGTACTCGATATTTTTTGATATTATTTGTTCGCTGGGTCACCATAATCACAACCTACTCTTAATATATTAATAATATGTGAGGTTACTTTGGGAAAATCCATTTTAGTCAAATAGTATTAGTCTGCTTTGCAGAAATCTGAAATCCAAAACCTACTAGCTACAGCCTTAGTATAAGGAATTGTTTTATTGGTCCTAATATCTGTATCTTATCTAGGATTCCGCCTAATTCAGAAACATACAGTGAATCAAAAACGTTAACTATGCTATTTATTTATAAATACATAATCATCGGAAGCAATTATGAATGAAACTTTGCAACTCTCCATTTTTAACCATATGTAAAAAATGCAATCGATTCAGTTACTTATTTTGAACAAACTGCTTTCAGGTTTCATAATTATAATTATATTAACACTAAATTTATATTATGGCCATTATGACTTATGGGCCATACAACAAATACTTCTTGTATAATACTCGACATCACTGAACATCACTATCAGAGTCTACCCCTGATCGCTGTCACCGTAATTTTACGTCGGTGCAAGGTCAAACGTTGTTAAATTAGCATACCTATTACCCAACACCGCTGCGCGCCACCGTCATAATTTAATGTTAAAATCTATCACGAAATAAATAGATGGATGCTTATTATTTAAGATAATAATATATTGTCTGTTCACTTAAACTTCATAATATATTGTTTTAAGGTTAAATAATCTTTAAGCTTATTTTACTGCTGATAGTGATACGGTTTTAGTGATAGATATTTGAATACGAGTAAAAAGTCTAAGTCGATTTTTTTCTCCTGAATTTATTTAAAAAAACGAACTCAATATTTATAATTAGATAGTATACAACTTTCCTTCAAACAGTTCATTGACAACCCGAAATAGAAAAAAATTGCATTGTTGCATTCATATTTCGCATTTACAAATGTACATTATACATTGTAAGCATTCGCTAAAATGCCAAGGTATTTATTTTATCAAGTCATAAATGATGCGAATTATCGATAACAAGAAAACCAATCACTAACCGCCAGTTTCTGAAAGGCTTGTCAAAATTTCGTTCATATAACAAGCATACTAACGTAAAAGTTTTATGAAGTAAATTCGAGTTTCTGAAACGTTGATTAGCGAATAATTTCTGAATAATCATGCTTTCTGCAACCCAATTG
>DWJN01001888.1:0-16597 GCA_018248895.1 Carystus phorcus | reverse complement strand
AAATATCAACTGGGACATTCTAGGTTTAGCAGAGGTTAGAAAAATGGGATGCAAGATCGAAGAGTACAGTGACTTTAAAAAGTAGATGTTAATATAATTATAATATATCGATATCAGAAACACCAGAATACGTACTAATAATCTCAAGTTCGCATAAGATATATTCGAACTTTGGTTGCAGTACAAATATACAGATTAATAAAACGGGAAGAGAATTAGTAAGTTACATATGTTCGCCTAAGCCGTGAATACACAATGCTCTTACAAGATATCTGTATTAAGAACTGAGTTTCACATAAGTTTGAGTAAAAGGGTGATTTGTTATTTTATTTCATTTGCGATATTTTTATATCCAGGATAATAATTATGATCATATCTGTTATCGGGTTCTGGTCCAAATTGTTTCTGGGGAAAATTCTACATAGCTCTTTTAATTATGGACTAACTTAAACTCTCTTTGTATTGTTCCTGCATGTCGTACAAGCAATTCTACTACTGTAACAAACGGAATCCGAGACAATAAAGTCTAATTATTGGACATAGGGTAAGATACAAAGTTCCGGGACATTCTTCGATTTTCCAGTTACCTGGTGGACAAGCTAGATTTTTATACAAAGCGTCTTAAAACGTAAGCAGGACAAATGTGTTGACAATGTAGGCAAAGTTATGTAGTCTTTATAGACTCAATATGTGCAGTTGCTCGTCGAAGTTTCCAACCGAAGTAAGTAACAGTAACCGGAGTACGATGTTCCCTACATATCGCTCAACTTCGGTATTAGCTAAGCGTTCGATCGACTCGCGTAATCCCTTTGAATCGTACAAACAGCAACATTATACAACATACAGCAAAATAAATAGACTAAGTATGTGTTATTTTTATAAAGCCGATGATTAGATAGGTTTTGTCTATCGAGACATTAGGTATTTCCATAGGATCTGCTAACGATTACTAGATCGGTGGCTGATTTTATTAACAATTTATTTTGTGTGTTATAAAATATGTATAATGTTACTGAGGTTGTTGTTTTTAGTGGTTTTTGACTATCGTTAAGTGAGCTGTACGTTCCTAAGACGAAATAAATAATATGACTTTGACTTTCAATCGACTCGCGTAATCCCTTTGAATCGTACAAACAAAGTAGGAAATTACTCGAATTCTCACTCGTCTTCGATCAACTTGGAACAACACCACGTGTAGTTTGGATGCTATATAAAAATCAAGCTCTAGTTGATGATTGTATCGTTATAATAACGAAGTGTGACCCAGTTCGCGTAGCTACCGAAACCGGTGGAGACGTGCCGTGTAACGAACCAAACAACGGATGATTAATGATCTCTCGGACCGACGCGCCTTTGGAAGCTGCCGCGGCCGACTGCGACGTTCTGTTGGAGATAGCGCCAATATGTTTCCTTGTCCCTTTTTTACACCCTCAACTAGTGTTATGCTTTCGTTTCGTTTTAGAAAACCTGCATCGTAAGTTTTTTTAGGTGTTTAATAATTTTCTTGTTTTGTCGATTCATCGTATTAGTTACAGATTTTTCTGATTCTTTAAAAAGTATTATTTCGAGGAAGCCGCATAAATGTCTTTAATTCGGTATATGATTAAAGTGTACAAAATAATTATAGTTTTAATAAATTTAAAATAATAAAATTCTGAAAGCTATGTTTGCCCTCTAAGGCTATGCGAAATCCCACACTCTTACAAAAAGTATACAAATTTGAGTGTTTACTTGTCTGTATATTATTCAATTATTTTTGTATTGTTGCTGATAGACAGAAAAGCGTGCGAATAATGTTATTTATTAGTTCTTGTAAGAGGACCAAAAATATTCTTGCCGTTTCAATAAGAGTTGTTTCTTCCTTTGAACGTAGTGAATTAATCTCCCCAATCTATGAACGTACGTCTTTAAGTCAGATTGATTACGAGACTGTATTTTATTTCTAAAACAAATTACAGAATGTTATATCATACAGGTTATTTCGTTCTAATTTTGACTCCATGTTGGGTCATGGAATTCCAAATTTAAATCCTTGTCCTCACATTACGATAACCAAGGTGTTTCTAGGAACTGATAATTGCAATGCTCTTCAAGTTTTTCATTTGTCCATCGCTTGTGCACCTACGCGATGTCGTTAAATTTTATCTCCTAGCTTCCTCGATTCGATATAATTTTCCCACAATTAATATAGCGTCCTTTAGTTTTATAACGCTGTTAAATAACGCGCTTATTTAGCGTGCGAAAGTTGCAGAAGTGTTTAGCTCGTTACCTTATTTGCGCTTCGACTTATATTAAACGTGTGTCGCATATTGATTATATCATTGCCGACGATGGTGCGGCTAGATCTAAGATCGTAATAGCATTGGACAGTTGGAACGATGCGTTTTTTGTTATGTTTATAGCTAATAAACGATTATGCGGCCCACCTAATGGCGAATGACTGGTCGCTGCCCCTAGTGACTTATGTTATTCGCTTGCACATTTATTCGGTTTGTCGGTCGTTTCTTTCTTTAATAAATGATTATACCTGATGATGATAACTGCTATTGATTTTCTATTCGATGGAAGACCGTTGCATAATATACAAAGTTAATTGCTGGTTCCCGAAATTGTATAGACTTTAATATTGATAATGTGTAATATTTTGTTTTGTTTCATTTATATAGAATTCTATCGACATGACAAAGTACTCTCTTTTTACTTCTGTCAATAATTTCATTTGTATTGTAGTTATTTAGTTAGAATATACAGTTAGTCTTTCAAGCATTTTGATTGCTCGTGTGGTTAAAGCTTAATAGAATGACACCGTTCAACGGTGGTCGGCGTGAGATTGGTCGCGTTCGCGTGTAATTAAAACTGTGGTCAATCCTAAGCGACGCGATTCAGTAGCGAAACGAGATACAGTTTCATGTTACTCTATTGATGATAAAACTTTGTCTAGAGGCCAGATTTTTTCCAGAGAAAGTACCATTTAGCATTTACCGTTAACCATGTCTGTCAGTATAGCCATTTTGATTAGAAGCTAGTGTTACGCTTCGCAGAGGTTCGAACATTGCTTTATGCCGTTTCCCACTGATAAGTTCAAAGCGCTATTAATTACAGTTCGTTAATGGGAAACATGTTAGCGCTGATCGTACAGTTTAGGCATTTGGATGCGCCGGTTGGCCGGTGGTGCGTTGAAATTCGCTCTCCAATTATATTATCGTTGCTCGTGCGTAAATTATTATTATATTTCGACGTTTGCTCTATACAGTTGTACTATTGTAGATTTAATGTCGTTTTATTTATGATTTTAATTCCACGTATCATTGTCACTGTGAAACTGCGATGGGGGAAGATACTCTTGTTAGTTGACACTTAAGTCTGCTAGATTTACGTGTGTTTCGTCACTTTCCTAAGAAACTTAAAGACTTCTAAAAGTCAGTCTTACACGTTTTATTCTGATGTTATAATACGTAATACGCTTATATTTTTGTTATGTGCTGTAATCGACAAATTACCTTCTGATTTGATTGGCGTGATCTAAAATTGACATTATCAACTATGATAAACTAAATGAATCTTCCGAATAAAATATTACCTAGTAGCAGTACAGTTTTATTGATAGGACTCCTTACGATTGGTTAATTGAACGCTGCGATTACGTCGCAATCGTGTGGAGCGTGATCGTGGCAAAGTTTAAATCACAGACACCCATTTTATCCGTACCTATTCAATGAAGTAATTAATTAGCAGTTTAGTTGGCATTACCATTACAATTCAATAGTCGGATGCGCTGTACCGTCGCCATTGTAATGCGCGGCACGAGCTCACTGATAAATAACACAGTGGGCACAGCGAATAGTTTAGTGGCAATCCATGCTCGATCCTTGTTCTACGGACGCATTGACGATTACGTTGTTACGAAACACGAAAATTGCATTTGCACCGGCAACAGAATTGGAGAGGGATAGAAATGTACGAAGCACCACTTGGACATAAAATCATCTTGGTGTAAATAAACGTGTCTCATACGATATTTAATGCAGTAGTTATTATATGGTAGGTACTCTAATGACCGAAATTTATTCGTTTGATTAATGTGGGGCATGTGATGAGAACGGTGATAGATATGAATGTGGGTAGACGAAGGGGGCAACGACAGCCAAAAAAGAAATGGAGGGAATGTGTGAGACGATATGAAAGAGGAAGAAGTCGTTGTAGAAGTGACGGCTAATAGGGAAGAATTTAAATGAACTATAAATTTAAATGATATATTGCACCGATCCCATATAAAATTGGAAAATAGACAGGAAGATGATAACGACTTGGTTTCTACCAATTGAGTCATGCGGTTTTGCCGTAAAAACCCCGTATTCTAAATGTTACTCGTATTTCATGATGACTAAGGACCAATTTAAGGTCTATGTCAGTTTTGTGGCGTTTACATTTAAATATAATAATTTTATTCATAAAAGTTTTCCTCAAATATATTCCATGTACATACATTGATCTGTTACGTTAGTTAATGTAATATTGACGGGTTTGTTGAGACAACGATATTCAACTACTTATTACCAAATCCCATAAAGAATGCGCAATTGTCGTTCATTTATCATCCACATACAAAAGGTACGCTTGAGAATCACGTTCTACGTGACATCTGATATGTCTATAATGGCACGGAACATGAATGAACGAATGTCAAGACTGATTGGAGCACGTCCGCTCCTCGCTAGTGGACGCGTGTGTGTGAATGATGAGTGACGGCCGGTGTCGAAACACTGCTGACCTTTTTGACGTTAATCAAGGATTATCGATAGGTTTTTCTCATTTTTTAACGATTGATACATTCAGTTAGGTAATAGATATGAATTTCATGCTTTAGAAAAATGACAATCGGGGATAATAATATTTAATTACTTAGGGGATGGTTAGAGTTATTTCAGTACTAGAGGTAGTTTCATAGGCAATAGTTTGGTCCTAAATATCTTAACAATGAATTTGTTCCCCTCATTGCGTAAGGTTCGAATCTTAAGTTCGATTTCCGACCGGCAGACATTTATGTGAAAGTTAGATGTTCGTTCTTGAGTGGCGCCTATTAGTGATGTGCTAATAGTGTTGTCATTGTAACTTTATTAAAAGACGCCAATTTAGTATTAAACATTAAGAAATATTACGATTAATCGATTTGGTCGAATTTTCCATGTTTACCACTTTCCAATATAAAGCCAGTGTGATGGCATGTTTGGCAGGTATGCTTGGTATATATGTTTGGCAATTACGACTGCATTATAACAACATAATCTGCCGGATCGCCTGCTGGTTTTGCTGGTGCAGTGGGTACAGTAACGTCTTAGTGTTAATAAAAAACTCAGTTTGTGAATAGAACTCTGTGTGCTAAAAGCTGTAGTCTACTTAAAAAAATATAAACTATTCTAGCGCCGTCGACGTTTAAATGGCTTTCGCAGTTCTGTGTTTCGAAAAGGTCCTGGATAAAAATAACGAAGCGGCGATGTTGAAGGAAACTTCTTCGTTTCACTGTTTGTTTCTTCTTTTTCGATTTGTTTGCGTTAGTTTTTTGTAAATGGACTAGTTCTTTATATTAAGCTCTTTTTTATTTCACTTCTCGATTGTTGTCTTCCGCATTAAACACCTTTAATTTTGAATCAATCAAAAAACGGGTTGCGGGATTATAAAAAACGTATTATTCGTTTGCAGTAAAACTGTTAAATTGCATTTTTTATCTATTAATGATACCGTAGTTAATATGGGCGTATTTAAGGATTAAAATACCTATAAACTTATAAAGTTATAGGTGGTTGGAATATTAGCGTGCCGTAATAGGTGCTGAGGTGAGAAGCTCCGCGTGCTGATAGGGCTTCGCTTAAGTTGCGTATTATTATTATTTTTTGTATTATTATAACTGGTATTGTTATCTTTCTTTGTAGCCCGCCTGGTTAGCTACCATCAAGCAAGAGTGTTTGGTCAAAGGTATGTTGTGTTTCGGCTGGGAGCTGGGGAGGCAGTAATCTCTTCCTCTTTTTTCTTCGACAACATATCTGTACCACGCCTTTGGTGTTGTTGATGTCTATAGGCGATTGTGACTGCTTACCATCATGTGCCACGTTTGCTGATTTGTCGTCTAGTTACATAAAATAAATGGTTTTGTTGCTACGGTTTAGGTTATAGATAACAATTTTAGGTATACAATCCATAATTTGGTCCAAATTTACTATTCCTGCTCGTGGTACACCCTGGCGTATATATGCTTCGTGGAAGGCTCGTTGATTTTAGAGGCCGATGGGCTTTGCAAAACTTAGTTTGAATGTTATTGTGAATCAGAATCAGAATCATTTATTTGTCATAGTATAGGTAAGTTATAAGATGTTACACAGGTATTACATTAAATGTGGATGTAAATGTAGTAATGTATAAATGTATTGGATTTCCAAAAGTAAAATAATCAAATGCTAAACTTTCAAGTTGATCGGACTATATTAATTATTATTATTATTGTAATCTTTGACGCACATTTAACCCCTTTAGGGAATAGTTCTCAATAATGCTTTCACGGTGCTCTAACCAATTGTATAAGTTAGTAAATATTAAAATTAGTACTCCGTGTCCAATTTTACATTCTACTGATTCTAGGTCCATTGATTCCAGCTGTGGTTTTTCAGTAAGTCAGTCACCATAAGCAAATACTTAATCTACACTTATTATTGCTCATTGCTTGCGACAACGCTCTAGTTTCAACACGTTTTTCAGGGAATTGTTGTATTCCGAATAAACGAACAAAGAAGCCATTTGTTGTATGACTTATTTTATTTTACAAAATACAAGGTCGCATTTGACGAGGTTACTTTTGATATTACAACGGGATCGACCTTCAGTCACGTTTATCCTTCAGTTTATAACCTTGCGATGGTTGTAGCGGGTCTTCTTTTAATTAGTTTAATGCAACTTTGAAAGAGTTGACATTTCTTCCGTAATTTAAAGCAAATAAAGACAGTATTTATTTCGACTTTATATCCATACTGTAGCTTTTCCATTTTGAAGTATTCTCAACTATAAAAAATTTGAAGAAATTGATCAGGTTATAATTTTAAACTGTACTCAATCGCCCAGTTCTAAAAAAGGGTAGCAGGAAGTTTTTTACTGACGCATTTGAGCTGTAGTAATCAAGGACATCGATCCGTGTAAATATACAATTTTCTTTATTATATAGAACCTTTTAATCGCACAATTATGTACTCGGCTATTGTAAGTACTGTATTTCAGTCAATACCAAATACGCAACCTCTCCCAAGGTATTAATACGCTATTACTAATCTTAAGTAGTAATAGTACTACGTTGTAGTATGCAATATGCAACGCAAATAGCGGCACCGGTGGAAATACGGGGGAAAAGCGCTGCATTTACAATGCACTCTCTAACTGGAGTAAGCGCGTACGGGTGCGATTATTGTGGAGTGCTCGGGCGGTTTGAGCGTCGTTTATGTTTACGTTTTTTAAGATGGCGGGCTGTTTCTCCTTTACCCTTAACGTTTTTATACTGTATACTTGTAAAAAAATAAATGTTTTTTTTTATTAGTCCTTTATAGACGCTGCAATGGTATTGATGTCTTTAGTTTTGTTTAGAATTATCGCAAGTTTTACGTCTGCGGACTATTTTTTTTTTTACTTTAGCTTTTGTTATTAATTATTAATTAATGCTTGCTACAGTCCCAACTGATGGTAAAAAAATCCATTTACACATACAAAAATCAATGTTTGTTTGTTTATTTGTCCTTTATAGACGGTGAAATGGTTTGATATCTTTACCAATTATGTTTAGAATTCTCTGAAGAAGCTTTTGGTACCAAAATTATATCGATTGGATACATGGTTGATGAATTACAGTCGTAAATGTAAATTTTTTAGTGTTCGATCCAGGCTACACATATATTATATTCAACAGCTCTTCAATAAACAGAATCAAAACGATTGTGCTCTTATATGTGTTGGCTTTTGTTTAAATATGATTTACATCTAGTATATTATAAAAAGAAATATATTCGTACGTCTGCTCGTCGGTGCTGATTATTTACATAATTATCTAACTATAATTAACCACACACCACTTGGATTCATTATCTGTTTTACAGCTTACTGCATCGGAATTTCAAATGATATGCTTATCTACAAACACATATGTGAGGTGATATGTAAAGTTGGTTACATAAAAGTAATATAAGTCGTATTTGAAGGTTGTTTGAATTGTTTGAATGGATTAACATACAATAGTTTTCGCGGCAGCCGCCAACCTTGGTGTGACAACCGCTGCATAAATCATGAGGTTTTTGTTTTATTCTTTTATTAAAACTTTAAGAACAAATCACGTGTTTGACTGTACTGAGTTTGATGTGAGTGTCTGTGATGTAGTTTATTATTACTCCTTTGTTCTGTTGCGTTTATATAATATAGTGATGTTAGGTCCTACTTAACTTTAACTACTGTAACGTGATAGGCTTATTAAGTAGCTACTGCAATGTTAGTAGAAAAACATTGTAAGACGGAAACGGATATTTTGCTTGTCGTTGTGATATAGGATACATACATTTAATAGGAAATCAAGTTAATAGGCATTATTTTACTCTTATTATTATAATGCAGGTAATTATAATGTAGTTTTAAGATAATCAGCATCATATTGTGCTTCTTGTTTTATTATTTACAAAAAACTTTAAATGTTACTTTGTTATTTAGTTTTATCTGCTAAAGTTAAACAGTTAGCTTAGTCTCGTAAAGAAAATACTTTGCTTTTACAAGAATATACCAAGGTTAATTCTTGATGTGGCTATGTAATGCAATAGTGGCGGATCCAGGATTTTAGTTTAACGTTCTTGACCAAACTGATGAAATCATAAAAAAATCGAAGTTTATACAAACATTTCAATAGTCACACTATGTCATCGTTTCAATAAATTCATACGCTCTAGCCCTTCCGAGCCTACTCAGCCTTGGAAGATTTGTCGTCAAATTTAATCTTTCTTACGGGTTTACTTAGAAGTTTTGGAGAGGAGCTTGAGACAACCTAGCTAACCGCTACTGTTAGCCGACTACTTTTTTTTTATTCCATTGAAAAATACAAGATACGATGTAGGTACATCTCGGCTAAACTGTACAACAGATTATCGGTAGTAGTCCTCGTGGAACGAACGTACGCGTAATACTTATAACATGGTCACGTTGGCTAAACGCTGCCGCTTATCACAGCGCTCGCTACCCGCCACTTAATCCCCGTGAGTCCGGCCGGCGGCACGATATAATAAGAGTAAATAACCCGCTTCACTTTTTATTCCATGGATTTTATTATTGCACTCCCCGCCACTGACTTTCGTACATTTTTGTTTTAAATGTTTCTTTTTTTTTTAAACGTGTTCCTTATTATGTTCTCATTAGAATACACAAAAGTCGGTCAGTTATTGCTGTAGTGTTTGAGACTCATTATAGTAACAATGTGTGAGTGTATGTGTATGTGTGTGTGTGTGTGTGTGTGTGTGAGAGAGAGAGAGAAGAGTATTATTTTGTGTGTTATATTACAAACACAAAAAACAAGTTGCCTTACCATAGAAATATTAGCATAGCGGAATTTGTTCACCAACCGTAAACCCTTATCTATTTCTAAAGTCTGTAGGTATTTAGGTTGTTTTCATTTCTTATGTATTTTAAATTTAAATAGAACGCTATCTCTGGTATGCTGTTAGAGGGGTGTTAAATATTTGCAGATACCGTCTAAGAACTTTCGTATTTTTATTATGTTACGAATACAAATAACGCCACAAACTCATAGCCCCACACTAGCCCCCACACACCCCCCACACACCCCATACCCCGTGTCGTGGTAGCCATGGACAACACAGAAAGACAATTACATAATTACACCCAGATCGAGAACAGAAATTTAAATTCATCATTCAAATTTCCGTCTCGCTGGGGATCGAACCCAGGACCCTTCGAACGGCGCCGCGGCGGTCCGGCATGGTAACCATTAATGATGCTATTTTTTCAATATGTGTTTCTGTTCTATTTTAAAATCGATTTAGGTTATGTTATAAGCATTTACTTTAGAGTAATGTGTACTGCTATGTGTACAGATGAACAATAAAATGAATGAATCTTTAAAATGTGCAAATTCAATTAAAATGCTCTATAAAATCAACAAAAGCGTAAATTTTCATTTCAATTTTACACGCTTATGGCAGAATGGCACGACAATCCAAGTGACGAGTCTATTAAAGCGCAACCAACAACAAAAGTGCAATTTGTACTGCGTCGTTGTACTGCCATTAAGAGTACAGTCAGCAAAAAAAATGCTTTATGCACATGCAACGCAATACGTTAATTAAGGGTTTTATTTAACAATTTATGTACACGTTTACAGTTTATAAAAAAAAAGTAATTTAGGAAAAGATGTACATAGGTTCTGCTTATTTCTACAAGAAATCTCTTCCAGCAGACCTGGGAATGGAAAGGTGGTGAAGATTCAATTAGCGTGCACCTGTTTATAAATATTGATCCTGACTATAAATATACATTGAGAGTAAGTGAAAAACTTCATTGAAAGTAGTAAAAAAAAAATCATCATTTATTCAATTAATGTCACACATTAAAGTCATACACCCTCAAATGTATACAGCCGACTTTAAATTCAAAATTTTGATTGGTTCTCTACGAATCTTCGCAATTTGTAAAGCTTGTTGAGCGATGAATCACTGCAGTAATACGAACTTCAGCTAATTATACGAAATGCCTACTCATATCTGTAATTCTATTAATCTTCGTATACTTACGTGTGTTTGATCTGATTGTGAAAATTATTAATTTTGGAACAAACTGTTTTTTACATAACTTTATAAACATACCCACATGAATAAATGACTTTGAATTATTTAATGTAACTTACTCGAGCACAATTGTACATGCTGATACTAATTTAGTAAAACTCACTCAAGTTTGTGATTGAAATTTATTAATAATAAGATAGGAATATTGACTTAAGGGCCAATAAACGAATTCATAAGCGGCAATGACCATTTATCATCAGTTAATATTTCGTAGGGCATAATATAGTTTAAAATAAAAATCTAAATAAAAAAAAAATTAAAACATACTTTCGATAGATGGCGCTGTTATACTTATCTGTTATTCGCATATAAATACTCAATATTGCAATACCTGATCGGTTACTCTGGAAATTGAAAGAAACAATGAAGTATACATTTTAGAGTGGAAAGTATGATCGTAATAGTAAAAGCAAGATGTACAAAGATACAGTTCATTGTGATGCACAGTACAAATAGTCCGTTCTCTTCAATTTGCACCAGCCTCGTAGCACGATCGATCGCGGCCGCAGGTTGTTCGGTACTTCAGCTGATTTCGTGAACGGTACAGATAAATAGTATTTATACTGTACAGTATTATATTTTTAAATTTTAGTAGCCGTCACGCTAAACAATGTTTTACCGTATAAATTATTTCTAAGGAATCTGTAGTGTAGAAAAAATGACTATCAAAAATAGGTATTTGTGATAAAAGGGTGAAAATATAGGGTTGTATGTAGTTTTAGTGCCACTTATAAAAATAAAAATAAAAAATCCAAAAATTAAATGTCAGGGGTGGACAACTCTTATTACTTAGGGGTATGAAAAATAGAGTAGCCAATTTTCAGACCTACTGAATATGCATATAAATTTTCATTAAAATTGGTCAAGCAGTTTCGGACCTACATTGTGACACAAGAATTTAATATCACTACATAGTATAAAATAAAGTCGCTTTCCCTGTCCCTAAGTCCCTTTGTATGCTTAAATCTTTTAAACTAAGAAACGGAATTTGATGCGGTTATTTTAATAGGTAGAGTGATTGAAGAGGAAGGTTTATATGTATAATACGTTCACAGTTTTTCTGTAGTGTATTTAGTATCAGCGTTCAACCCGTGTGAAGCCAGGACGGGTCGCTAGTATAAGATAAGGTCATCCTTATTATTAAAACCATTTATTACTATATCTTTACCAAACTAATTCCATATACGAGTACGTTAACAAAGCTTTATCAAGAACTGTTAAGTATGTTTGCAAGCAACATTTAATTGACTATACTTTTTCCTAGAAGAGAAAACTTTATATCAGGTATAATATTTTATTTTGTTAACAGCAAAGTGTCAGACAAAGAAATTTTAAACTTTCCAAGTGAAAAGTTGTTTAATAAATTATAATAAACAGCATTGTGTATATCTTTATTAATAAAATAAGACGCTAAAGACGTTAGTGCTTTATCTTCTATGACACAGTCTGTACAAATAAACAAATAATCATTGATTTTTATATACTAATATACCATTCTAAACATGATTTATATCATTTGAACCAACAGTAAAGTTCTAATAACGTTTTATATGTCCCGTTTAACCGTTATCTAACGATACGTTTAATCGATAAAATGACGATCATATTTCGCTCACACGATAATGTTATTAGCGATATGAATATCGAACATGTTCAGCTTTTAAAGCTTTTTGTTAAAATAATAAAATTGTTTACTTATGTTATCATTGAAATAACACTGATTAGGTCTGAACAGGACTCTAGAATTTTGGGAAGTCGATTCGTATATCTAGGAATATGAAATAGGAGTACACTTTTTCCTGTAGGATTTTATGCACTCATTATTTGCAACATGTTTTTATGTACTCGTAAGGTATGGGTGAAGATTCTGTACAATTTTCAATATGGCTTACTGGTTTCAAAGATAAGATATAAAAGTGATATAAACAATATTTAGGCGTTTCATTTATTATGTGATAATTATGCTCGTAATACAATTTTTATTTAGTTAACTGTACGACCGTAATAATGTTATTTACCATAAGTTATGCTTCTTCAGTGAGTCATAAATGAGTCGAGTCATAACATTTTTGTACATAAAAAAGTACGTTATAGTCATAATTATTCTGATATCAATGCCGATTGCCGAGAAAATTTACCTTTTTCCTACGACATATTGGATATTTCAAGTAGAAAAACAGAAAGGCTAAGAGGCAGCAAATGTGACTGACATTCGCTTCGTAACGGATTTTTAATGCATTTCTCTGGTTTTGAATTTTTTATTTATATTTATTCATATCATTCCTTAAATAAATGTACTGTTACAAATAGGATTTAAAAATATTTTAAGTTTAATATGTATACGGAAATAAGACCAAGAAAGAATAAATTTTGAATGGAAAAAAAATTTAATATGTGAAAGAAGGTAAAACACTAATTTGTTTGTTTCAATTCTATCCTAATCACATTGTAATAAATGAAGTTGCGTGAGATGGCTATGTACTTTTTGTATCTTATTAATAATATCTCTTATTTATAATACTCTTAGAACAATGCTATTAGTTCACTTGTTTGCGGTCGACGTAGTCATTATGGCTCCATAGCTATCTACGTAAATTACTTGTTACCAAAGATACCACAGTACTAGTCATTTATTATTGGTAGATAGTTACCAGTTTTTCAAGTTTTTTGATTGCTGTATCATTTCAATGTTAATAAAAACTGGTGATGTCATTGTTTTTGTCTTTTAATATATTATTGTCTACACCATATATGCATACGATTCAGTCTTTAAAATTTAATTTTTTATTTAGTAATGATGAACGAATTTATTGATTAGCAAAATTAGCAAGATTCAGAATAACAATGGCGCCCTCTATTGTCATATAATAAAGTGTAACTGTAAATATTACTCTAGATTCTAATCGTTTCAGTTTTACACTGGAAACAATCATTTATGAAAGTCGTAACTCGTAACCAAGTGCTCTTTAAGGATTTAGTTGTCAGTGATTTCAACTAGCGTCGATTCGTCCTAGTAAACTAGCAATTTTAATTGTGATGCAAACGTTGTGAATGAATTTTTGCAATGTAACATTGTTTATCGACCTATATAAATCATTAATATACCATACTATGTGTGTAGCGTTCGTTCTTTATATTTAAGTACAGATCAGTCTGTTCCTGACTTTAAGTTAGGGCTCATTTCCAATTTTACGATTATGATTTAAATCTAATAATCTGTAATAGTTTTATATTTACACCATAACGAATCGCTAAAAAGAACGATTAGAGATTCCGTAGAATTACAAATCTGTATTGATGAATCATCGATGCATTAAATCACAATTTGTTTCAAATATGTTAATGACTATTCGTCTTTAACAAATAGTTATTAATAATATCGATCCTTCAATGATGTATGTATGAATGAACAACCCGTAAGTACTAAAGTAATCTGTTCGGTGAACCGTACTCGGCGTAGTTTTAAATGTGGAATAACGTTCTCAAAACGACTTTGAAGAGCCAATTAGGCTTTTACAATGCGCCCTCGTTGAGCTTATATTTTTGGGTAAAATTCAGGAGTGGTCCCTGTGTGTGACGTTTTGCATTTTTCACTTGAATGTGGTTCTGTTTTTCAATGTTGGTCTCCATTTTACATGAATTTATTTAGCGAAAGTTCCTAACGGTTATGCTAGTATAAATAGTTATGAATTTATTCAGGCAATTGTCACAATATTGTATCCGTTGCATGTTTTATTTTAAGCCATTGTTGTGTACCTAGGTATTATGAAATTGGGTAAGATAAGCGAGACAGTTCATTCATATTCTTTGTAAAAGGCAATTAAGGCTACTACTTACTGGTACGGGCTTTCTAATAAAAATAAGAGAGAAGATATAAAAAATAATGCAGAAGAAAAACTTTTAGAAATTACAAACAACAAAGTTCGACTGTGAAGTGAAAAAATAAAATTGTAATTAGTAGTGCCAGCTCTATAAAAGAAACTCCCAGCAATAAACTCGAAGAAGTAATGGAAAATAGAATTTATAAGAGAGAATAATTGAAATAAATGACTGTTGGTAATAATGTTTTACATTTTACATCATTCACAATAGTAAAAACAATGTTAGGTATTCCTAAAGTCAGTATCGAAGCAGGTTTACACTTTCTGCGATGTTTTATGCCACGATACTACACCGTAATGAAGTACTTGTGGAACGAAGATGGCACCATGAAATGTTTTACGGTGACACCTTTCTCTCCGATTATCGATAATAACGCCTTGCGGTTTCTATCGTTATCTGGTTTGCCATGAAGTCAGTCTCCGTTTTGTGGTTTAGTTTATTTTTAGTAGATTGTTCACCAATGCATTTATATAGATAAGTACTTGTTGTAATATTAATGATAAGCTCCTCTGTGCGAGGACAATTTGTACTAGTTGTTTATTTACTATCAAACCTTATCTTATTAAGACCGTGCCTTTATTTTTGAGCATTATGATTGATTGGTATTTACAATACTTTTTACGGTTCTTCGTGTTTCGAAGGGCACATTTTCTCCATACAATATAAAACGATTGATTGTAATAAGATTTTTATTTCCTTATAGAAAAATGTATGGTCTCAACCAAATAAATGTACAAGTGTACATGAAGGAAAGTGTTTAAAATAAATTGTTTTATTTAATTTTCAACAATAAAGTAAAATCATAGTCCATTTTCGAATAAGTCCAATCGGTTAAAAAAAAATAACGACACATTTAAAACAGAAAGTTTAGTTAATGAACATATTTTTTTATTTTCACTTTCTTCGTGATGTCTTATATAATCTTATTTTCAAATATAAAAAGTAGTACATCTGCGCTATTCGTAAGATATTTATTGATGCTTTATACCCGTGACGGGTGATTTACATTCAAATTGTCACAGGAAACTCGTTTGCGTATCAATGTTCGGCTTATTTTATTAGCGACAGCAACGAATGCTGCTTCACGTTACAACGAATGTTTAGTTCGGTAACAATATTCCTTCATTTCGCCCGTTCCTACAATACAGTAGTATATTTGTCTCAATGTCAACACAATCAACGTTAATTGAAATAAGTATCGTATTTATCAAGCTCGGATCATATTCTCGTGGAAGAAATAAGTATGGTAGATGGAAATTTTTGTTAGTGAAAATATTTCGCGACAGACCTTATATTACGATGACATTATATTTTTCTTACAAAGTACTATGTATTTGTTCCATGTATTGCAATTTAATTTTGAATATAGAATAGAATAGAAGTAAAACATTGATGATCTTAAAATATTAGAATAATAAAAAAATATACAAAATGGCTAGTTCCATGAGATAATCCGTTCAATTAAGCAATAAGCGAACGACGATTAGATATTTAAGTACAAATTTAAGTACCTCGTTTACAAAACTCAGATTGCCGAAATAAGCAAATACATTTCAATAACTTGACGTGACTCCACGAGATTATCATTAGTTTATCCGACAGTGTTCACAGACAATCTTGTCTATGTAAATTACTTTATCGAACATAAATTTATGGTCTTATACCTTTGCCTTTTGTATCTCCAATTTTTTGGATCCCGAATATATTCATTTTTATTATTCTTTTGAGAGGAATTGGCTTTGAGGCGCTCATAGCCCAGTGACTCGCGTCGATCCTATGCGATCGACAGAGTTAAGCAACTGCGGGCGCGGTCGGTGCCTGGATGGGTGACCGCTAGTGGCAAA
>DWJN01001887.1:0-16608 GCA_018248895.1 Carystus phorcus | reverse complement strand
ATATTGAAAATTCAAATTTAAACGTCAGAATCATTTTGATTCTGTTTATTGAAGTGCTGTTTAATATATACTGGTCTAGTCCGATCGATATAATTTTGGTACCGACATCTGTACCGACATACATACTCTATCTCCTACCATTTCAGAGTCCATAAAAGACAAATAGACAAACAAATATTAATAATACATTGTCGAGGCCCGAAAACAGACATCATTTAAATCATTAAAATGTTTTCCCCGTTGGAACATCGCAATAGAAACACTTGTATTTATTTATTATATCAGATAAATATGGTACAAAAGGGCTTAATGTTAGGAGCATTCTGTGCCAGCCATCCTTTATACAGAGTTCATATTGATTACTTTGTAGGGTTACTAGTAATTACACTACTGAGTTACTTATAGATGTTAAATAATTTTAGTGAAATAATTCATATTGTATAAATTGTCTATATCCAGTTATATGTAGATGCAGAAATGCTAAATTGCGCAGTAATGTACCGCTAATGATGAAGGACAATGATTGCGTTTAATTGCCTGCCCTAACTCCGGGGGAAATCTCCCTTTCTTATTATGATATTTAGGGGATATTTGTAGTTTTACTCGATACAAAAAAACCATAAACGAGAATTGAAATCTTGTCCACATGTTAATAGGAAATTATAAAACAGATAGTGGTGCACTGGTTACCGCACAGGTTTACTAATCAAAGGTCTTAGGTTCGATTCCCAGTGAGACAATTTGAATAACGTGTTTAAGATTCAGTCTTTGGTTTGTTGCGTACATATATGTGTATTTTTGTCATTGTGTGTGTGCCATGGCATCCACGACATAGCGAACCCTAGAGTGTGGCTATGAATGTGTAGTGTAATATACTTTTACCTATTTTTTGTTTGTTAATAAAAGCTAAACTGTTTAGGAAGTAGGTACCTTTGGTCTAGATCTATTAAAGAAACTGACGAAAAAAAAATCGAATTGAGAACCTCCTTATATTTTTCGAAGTCGATTTAAATGGAAATTCATTTTTTCCATCAATAGTTTGTAGGCAATTTTCTTAATATTATATTTAATAATAGAATAATGATATGCCTCATTAGATAAGTGTTTTTTCATTTTAGATATAACTTTTTTCATAGAGGAACTGACTAACATACACACTTATAATTTTAATATTAAATATCTACACTTTTCTGCAATCGTATCGGATACATTGTAAAACAACCGTTTAAAGGAACTAAAATCGCCTGTCCAATCCAATTTATAATGTCCAATTATGTAAAAAAAATATTCCAGCTAATGATTTATGAATACGAAACACGCTCACGCTAAAAAGGTGTAAGTACTTACATGTTATCGTGCCTACGTGGTACGGGAGTCGACAAAATTAAGCAAGTGATTTATAAAACTCATGTTCGCTATTATAAGCGGTAATATATTTATGTAGAGGCGACTGTCGCCTGTGCGCTTCTGATGTATGGCATCACAAACTTTGCTACGAATGTAGTTAAATACAAACGGCTTAATTGAATTTATATCCACGTTCTCAAATGAATATGAACGCTCACCGTGTTTTATACTTAATGATGGCTTATTAAGTATTCATGGTGGCTCCGTCGAACGGTGAGAACCTCGTAACATAAATTTTGCGTATTATTTACGTTGACAAGCGTGCATTATGAAATTATAATGTCTCGATTGATATGCGGGTGGAGCGCTCGCGAGTCGCCGACGCAACAACGCGGTTGACACGTAAAATTTCACTAGAGCTGTCACTACGTAAATATAGTTTAAATCGTATGCACGAATATCATGATGTATTAAGAATTGGACCGCTCGGTCCATGTTCTATGGAAAAATTTGGTTGAAAATAATGAATGAAATGTTTGCACTTTTGCAGTGAATATTGCAATAATTGATGCGTTGCCTGTCAATGACAATATTGAATAAATCTAAGAGCCTACCATTATAATAGAATTAGGTCTGTTAACGGGTGTCATTGAGATTAAAAATAACTAATTAAGTCTATAGGAGCCAGTGAGGGCTTAAGATGTTTGTTGCGTATTAGTCCCTTGTTCAGAAAGGTAACATCATACGTTTTTCCAATTAGAGACCGTTCTTTCGTCGACATACTAAAATATACATGTAATAAAAATATACTAACCAACTTCTTACTAACTCCTAACTAACCAATTGTACCGATTATTTAATAACTTCATTCTTATTCCTGTTACATTATGAATTATAATAAAAACAACTATTCTGAAATTTGCCCCTTAATATTTGTTTAAATCTTCAGTTATTTGACACACATACATACGGTTTAAGTAAACAGCTGTACAAGTCAAACATTTGCTAAAAATCATGTGATGAACTAGTTTCGTGGATAGATCCACACGAGGCGAAATAAAGCGAGCCAATCAATATTAACACGCCGCAAACAGCGTAAATTGTTGCCTAATGCCTAACACGCACAAACACATACATAACACTAATATCGAACACGTCAGTGAAGCTACATACACGCTATACAGAGTGTTCTCACAAGAAATGCAGACGAGAAAAAAAACCATAACAATTTTTCAAACAGCATATTTATTATCTGGATCGATAGCTATATTACAAGATAATGTTACTCGAAAACAATTTACTCGATAATCGCAGATAGTAACTAAGTAGTAACAAGCGTACCAATTACTACGATACCCAGTACTTTGATCGCTCGACTGATAGCGAGCTCGATGATTTGATATCACTCTGTAGTATTGCGTATTACATTTACACAAGAAGTACGCGCACACAGGCTCACAGATCCCGGTGTGGTTACACGGGTAACGCTACGCACACCAAGCAACCCGCCCGGCCTGTAATAACTCGGAACCACAATAAATCAATGTGATTAATGTCATTAAGCACTGTGTGCCGGCCTCTCTATATTCCGTCAATATGCACTGTTTTACGACATGCCGCGCCACGATAATTAGTCAGCTTTGTTAGGAACAGCGATGAATGTTGTTACAACTGAAATAGAGGAAATAGATCAACATTAATATGTACGCCCCCCTTTTACTGGCTTAAAATCCATATTATAGGTATATTGAAACCTATACCGCCAAGTAGCATATAGGTATAACTCATCCATCGTATAAAATTCAGCCCAGTGATTATTAAAATGAGTAGATAATCATATTTATGCAATAGATATGTGTAATATATGTATATCGTCAAAGTTAGACGACTATCATAAAAAACATGTGACAATACATCAAATCGTTACTATTATCACAGTACAGACAGATTACTACTAACAGTGACTGATCTAACTCCATCCATGATTGCAGGTAATACCAACACCATACTTTATAATCCAACCGAGCCCACCACAGATCTACGGACACCGTACATTCCACATGCAACCATTAATAATTACAAACAGTAATATACTATAAAGAAAACGAGCTTAAAAACGCGAGTGTGACATTTTAGATGAGATCAAAGCGAACTTATAACGGAACGTTCATAAACACGTCGGCGATGCAAAAAAATAATCTCTGCTATATCTCAAACCGTAGATTTCTACGGGTTGCAATTAGTACTCGAAGATTGATACCGATTACCATTTCTCGGTCAGATTCTAGAGTAGTCGTATCATGCACCCGTTTGATGGATAGGTAGTAATTATAAGTATTGGAAGGGAGTCGCAAATCATGGGAACGGCGAGGACAGGCTTCTAGTTGACGTTGTTATCGTCGCCTCACATCGCGAGAGCTGACTCCCGCGGGCCCGTCCAGCTTAGATCGCCGAACTCTGAGAACTGATTCATACTTTATTTCATCTCTCGAGTGCTTCATGCACGAGCCGTACTTACAGCGTTGCGAATGAATTGAGTATTGATTTCGTGGCCTATTTCGATGTACTATACGACGGTCTTCTGACGGACAGGGCTTGTGAGTTGCGATTGATTGAAAGGAATGTCTTTGAATATAATACTCGAATAGTAGTGCTTACTTTCAATAACAATTATCACCAATATTCTATTGTTGTAATGTAAGCAGTATATACAAATGGTCGGGAATATTGTGAAGAAAACTGTAATAGAACTTAAAGTAGTCATTTAGCTTCTACCTAAGAAGCATCTGTATACAACACTTATCATATATTCATACGTCCTACGTAAGCTTAGGATAACTACTTTAAAAAAAACGTATAAAAACCTCATCTACACCATACGAAAAACTACACATTATATTAAAAAAATAGGGTGCCGTAAAATAGACATAATTTTTATACATAAAAAAATTAAAAATCATTTTTATAAGGTCCATTACGTTAAAAATAAGTCTCTAACAATAGTTTTTCCGAAATATCTTCCATATATAGACATCGATTACTTAGTTTCATTACTTGTATATATAAAAGTGAGCAGTTTTGTAATAGCCAGTTGTATCAGACGACGTTGCCCTCCGTGACAATCCGATTACTTAATGCAATAAATCGACTTATTACGTGATTAGCGTAACATAGATGTCATAGCATACTAATGTAAGGCTCTATATAAACTCTTAAGTGAAACACACACTAACTTATTTTTATGTGGACAAACGAGAAAGAGACGAGCCACATAGTGAGTGGTCAACTTTGCCCATGGATATCAGGAGTATCAATAGCATCGCTGATCGACGGCCAAGACAGAAGAGTGAACGCAAGAAATTAACTTACTAACTTACTAGAATGATACATACTTAGTCGTACTCTTATAACTTAGCGATATAGTAATGAACTCGCATCCTAGTGGGTGGTGGACTTTGCCATTGAATTGCGGTTCTGGGTTTGATTCCCGGCCTCGGATATTTATATGACCGCTAAATACTTGTGGCCGGGTTGTGATTAGTGATGTGTTATTACTGTTATTCGAGCCATAATTAATAATGATTCTTATAAAACAGACAGGGAAAACTAGAATGGGAGGATGGGTGTCCAACAGTTTATTATTTATTGTTATTTCTGCGAAAACATGCCTTTGTTAGCATCCAGTTATTCTGTTTATATGTATAAGTTATCGTATTAATAACTAAAACAAAACGTTTTGTAATGTAAAAATAAAATTAAATAGAAAATATGATTATTTTGCTTCAATGGTTTTGATCTTATTTTCATTTAGAATTTTGGCGTTTATGGTATCTAATAACATCCTTGCATGAAATCGTATTGTATTAAAGAACTAATGTTTATTAGCAGTCAAATAATAAATTTGGATGTCTTTTTTTCTTGTGATGCCTAAAGAGTTGAAGACTTGTTCAGTATAAAGATCAGTCATCATCTTCTAGAAGAGAGACTAAAAAACTCCTTAATCGCGCTCAGACACTGTAAGAGTTACCAGGATAACATAAAACCGAGTGACCTCTAACAGGAGATAGCTTCAAGCATTGCCGTGTACGTTCTTCAACCAGGTTTTCATACGATTATGACTGGTTGGCTTGGACTTAAGGGTGAAGACCTTTTGACGACAGGTATCTAACGACAAGTTAGTCTAGTCGGTTAACTACTCCGAACGTAACTTCCACTCGTATTTGACGTTGGTTTAGTACGTGAGTGTTTACGATTGACAAAAAAAGTAGGACTATGAGCGCTCGAAACTGGTTTCATCCGGCTTAAAATTATGTGTGGCCGATTAGTTAATTAATTAATGGATGCAAACTATCCTGTTTATTGGCAGTAAAAACCATTTACTTATATTTGTTAACGTTATTTTGTTACCTTTATTTTATATATATTAGGATATTGTTATATCACATTAATTTAATTATCATAATCATGTTAAATATAGTTATTACTATCCTAAATGCGTATTATATTATACAAATATTAATAACAAAATTTCGTTTAAATATTTTTAGTAAGGTTATGGTAATAAAATTTAATAGTTTTAGGATCCATAAATTATAAAAAATTGTAATTTTAAATATTTTAAATATTGCTAAACTTCGGGGCAACTTTACGTTTTAGAAAACTATCGAGAAGGAGAATACTCTACTCCGTACTGTACTAACTACTATGTACTCTAGTATTCTCCTACGAGCTACTCTAGTAGTTCGATATTCTTATACAGAGGTATAGGCGACTAATTCTCAGGTCGGCGAGAGGCCGGTAATGTGGCGACAGTAGGCATGCCGATGACCATTTCGGTTGCAGTCTGCGCTACAAAGTTCGCAATCAAATAAATATTTCGGCACAATTAAGAAAACGGTGGAGAGGGTAGCAATCGTGACAATCGGCCGATGGCAAATCGTGGAGTATCTAAATCGATAGATTTTGATTTTATTTAGCTTTACGATGTATTATGCGTTATATAATTATGCATAATTATACGGTATAAAAAACGGGAGAAAATACCCGTGCTTCGGAGGGCACGTTAAACCGTCGGTCCTGGATGCTATACTTGACAATGATTTTTCCGGCCAAGTTGTTGTATCTAGATACGAATCCCGAAGGGAAGAAATAATTCTGTGTAATGTTTGTTTTCGAGATTTGGGTGTTTGTGTATCTTATTGTTCTAGTTAATTTCAAAAGGAATCCTAGTTTAGAATTGTATGTATGTAGAACATTTGCATTATCATTACAATTTGTTCAAAATTATACAGTAACGATATAATAACAAATCGGTGCCTACTCATATTGAATAATATGTTTTATATATCAATTCATTAAAGTCAAACTTGTACATTTTACTCTTGTGATTGAATTCACTGCACTGTGTGTGCCATGGATATACTCAATTGGTACATTCTAAATAACAGACTCAAGTAAAATTAATTTGCTCCAGTTGAGAATCAAATCCGAAACTTTTGGCGCGAGTTACAATCTTTCAAATGAATACGCGAATTTTAAATCAACGTTTTATGAATTTGTGAAGAAGTGTCTCTACTCTACGTCTCTCCGTGTGCGTTGTCGCCGCTCTGCCCACATCCGCTGAAGTATTTTGTTTATTGCTAATGCGATTTTATTTTTTATTGCTTTTTATTTATCTTTATTCAGCGATTGCGGTTTATTGTATTAAAATAAATAAGAATTCTTGACTTTTTAATTTTATTCGAGACGAAGTACACGACAGCGCCCGCGAGGAGAGAAAGAAATAAATTTTAATAAGCGTTTCTTTTTTAAGGCGTGATTCTTCAGTTAAAAGCGATTTATTTTTTATATAAACTTGGAGATAAACCGTATTCATTAGAGATCGACTGGAAAGGGACAGAAATAAAAATAAACGTGGGCCGTTGGTGTTGTCCTTGAGTTATTGTCGTTAATCAGCTCAGGCCAGGCACGTTGATTGGCCCGGCTCCATGGCTGCCATTGTTTCCTTATTAACGTTTTGTTTAATTGTGTCACACGACCTTATATAAACGTTGATGTACATTTCGAGTTTTTACATCAAATTTACAATTATTACTTAACATAAATTCGATTAAATTTATCATAGCACATTGTACAGTTTAGATGTTAATAAATAAACGTTTTTACATACATTTCAACGCGTTAGAATTTCCTGTGTCGCGTTGGTTAACGGTTAAGACCCGAGTATGGTTCGACTTATTTATTAATATATCTCGAAAATATGTGCATTGGCTATAAGAACAGGCAAAAACAGAAAATTATAAAATAAAAAATTTGTAAATGTTGGTATAGCAACATGGCCATAAAACGGTATAAAACGCGATTTTTACTAAGATATATTAACAATAACAACACATAAATATGTACTCCCTGAATTGTAGCTTCTCTTAGTTGCACCGTAGGATTAAAACTTAACGTATTTCAGCAATGTATACAAGTATGCCGCTACCAACCCATCCCACAAAATGTACATTTTAATTATTTTACAAATATCATTTTAAAAGCCAATAAGTTGTTTATTATTATCTTCTAGCTAACCTAGTATGTAGATATTAAAGTCCTCTACAGATGTACTCTTCAGCACAAAACGTCGACTGTATAAACATCGCTTGCTTTTTACTTTAACAGAAACATGAAATCGCTTGATGGAACGTACATAGTTTTAACATATGAACGTATTCAAACTATGCAAGCACAAAGTTAAACTATTGTGTAAAGGCTTAATTTCACTTAAACGAATAGATTTTTTTTTTCTGACTTAAAACAAATCGTTTTTGTATTTGAACGGCACATAAATTCTAATGATCGTATTCACACGCTTTTTCTCCATAATACTTTACAAAAATAAAAATAGTCATGACATATATTAGATTACGATTAAATTTAATTTGCAAACATTCGTCTATAACCGAATCATTATTAACACTGAATCAACGAGGTGTGTGTGAATGAGCTATGAATTGAACACTTATAATGCTTAACATTAGGTAATCGCTAGCAAATAAACTTCAATGCGGTTAATAGTGTAAATACACCTATAATATAGATAATCACTCGGAGTACTTGTCATCCAGTTGCCTGCGGGCGCAAGTACTAAAAGTGCTTTATCTGTAATTGCACACCGCATTGTCTTACCAGACAATTACTACGCTCTGCGCTATTTAACTACATAACTTCATTTCAATTTCGTGTGCCGACATCTATCATGGGTTCGCAGTTCAATTGCTTGTTCGTTTAATTTAAATTTAATTTGTTTCGTTTGTTTACTTCATGGGCTTACTACAATATCTTAATTACAGTAGCATTACAATTAAATTAAAATTGAGTGATAATTTTCTTACAAATTTATGTACTACGCGTGTATGTTTTACAAGAATGGAAACGGCAAAATGTAAACAAGTATTATCACAATGCGTAAAATTTCACTGGTGATTTCTTCTATAAATAATGCAAGAATAGCCAAGAAAACAATAGAAAACCTTTTCTCACCGCTAATATATGCGGTTTCATTTATAGGTACATAAATAAATGGAAACTAGGGGCCGTCAAATGAATCAATAATAACACAACTTAGTATGCTACGCCGATCCTAGTACAGTCATGTGCCTCTTCTGGGGCTTAATAGTCGAGGAAAATTATAATGTCCAGTTCACCGTTCATCTGAGCCGCACACATTCGGCCAACAATCTTTATTCGAGTATAATTTTACGAATTTACTCACGTCGAAGGTATCCAATCGCGCCGAAGCCAGCGGAAGTACATAAATAATGTTTATCGATCGATCATCGCAAGGGTGTGTGACGCTGACGTTAGATTTATGCTACCTTCATTGTCAGCGCCGTAAACTAGATCTCCATAAAAAGGAACATTTCCTATTTTAAATTTATATCAAAGACAATGGTTGACAAAAACTCGGCGCCCGCTCTACGGCGCCAACTGCCAAATCTCTATCGGCCGCGCGTAAATTACGCCTTTTTACCTGGATTCCTGTTTTGACATATTTAAGGCATTAGTAATAATTATGAGTGTTCCGTCCGCCCCCTAAGTGTGCGCCAGTGAGTTTTGACACTATCTTAATGACTGACGTCGAGTGACAATAAATATTGAATTGTTATCGGGTTCTATCCGAGTGTACGTCATTCGGGCTAGTATTCTAAAAGACCTCCCAACCTGAAAGATTCCAACGTTAATCTTTTTATAGTATATTTAAATGATACTCGCAACTAGGTCCGTAAAAATTTTGGACTTACAAAGAGAAAAGCCCTCGTATTCTGTAATCTAAACAACTAAATTTCAAGATTTTAACCCTTAATATATCTTCCTAGGATGATTTTTTTTAATTATAATTTTTTTTAATTCAGTAATGAGTATATCAAAGAAATATAATATTTTTTTTATATTCATACACTTTTTTATTACCCATTTTACCCCTGTAGGTAATTTAATTTGCAAAAATAATATTTATTATTCCTACACCGTTAAGAAATCCATCTACAAAGTTTCACGTTTCTAGGTTTATCGATTTAAACTGTGCGCCATTAATAAGTCACATACTATAGCTAGCTAGTCACTAACGATAGATTAAGTAGATGATACTATAAGCTGTAATCGTTCATCTAATTTTAGTACGTTGATATTATTTTAAAAGAAGTCAGTAAAACTTATCTGTTATTAGATTCAGTTAGTACAAACTCTGTCTGGGTAATTTAAAATAAGCCATAGGTATAAAAAGAAGACATAATATCAAAATTAAAAAGTCGAATTTTAAATTACAGTAATTTACAATAAAACCAATTTAAATTATGATATAATATTTAACTTAACCCTTAGCTAACTGAGGTTTCAGGGCGATTGATCAGCGCGTTAACAAATATTTATATTAGTGACCTACAGCTTTTGTTATGTTTCGGGGTCACACAAAACAATAGAAATATTGAGATATTAGATACAGTCGAGAGCGACAGCGATGGCTATTGTGAGGGAGCGCGAAGGTCGTAGGGTCGAACATCTGCCGTGTCCACCCACACTATACTACTAACAACTACCAATACTCTTAATTGCAACTCGATATTAGCTCACTTTCTGTATTGTTCTGTTACACCGTGTCCCTTCTATGACAGTGACTTATGTGTCACATTCAGCATTATTTCCGTAATCAATAGCCACTATAACTTTTAATTTTAAAGGTAAATTTTAGTTTATATTTACACAAAAAAACCTAAACTATTTATTTACATTTTAAATAGTTTAGGTTTTTTTGTGTAACTAAACGATAATGAGCCACAAGATGGTAATGGTTGGTCACTGATTTCCTTGTATCAACACCAAAAGCGTTACTAATGCGTTACCAGCCTAGATTGAAGAGAGAAGAGAGGTATAAAGTATTGGCTCTCAAGGGCAACATGCTGAAGTGTTTGACGGGTGATTTAAGTAAGAGAGTAGTGGAGTATTATTATTAATGCATTAATAATATCAATATTATTATCCTTACGCGCAGATTTACCAGCAAGCGGGTCGCTTGACCTCTTACGACACCTGGTATGGGATTAGAGTTTGTAGTCTAAGCCGCCCCAATACTTATAGCTAAAACTGTATAATTCGTTTTTATACACAGGTAAAATAAAACAGCTTGTCAACGCAAATAAAGCTGAGATTCACATCAGATTGAAAGAAAAGCCACTGAAGAGCGATGTATGAATAAGGAATTTGTTTTCCGATCACATGTTTCGGACGGTATGAATAAATCAGGCATAACGTACCTTTGAGACTATCGGATGCGTCTGGGGAGTGAGATGGAGGGAGGCTTTACAGATTTTTATTTGGATAATATCAATATTCTACATGCTAGTAAAAGTTTCTAAATCACAATCAAATACGATGAAGGAACTCGTTTGGATAAACCCAGCTACAATAATTTTTGAGGTTATATTTTAGGTATATTTTAATGTGATGTAAGGCTTGTAGTTTTTGAGATTTTTTTTTATCAGAGTAAACAGCAAAATGTTAGATGAATAATCATATAACGTAACTGCGCGCTCTTGGGCATCATTATTGTAAAGGCATCAATGACGAATTGTTGACCTGTAAGTAAGCAGGATACGCGCTTTTATTGACTTCTCAATATTACCATTGAAACATACAAAACACTGACCTACAGAATGTATTAAATTACAATAAGAGATATTTAGGTTCATGACAAATTTTTTTAACCTCGATTTTACAGAACAAATATATTTTATAAGTATTATTGTGCGACATAAAAAAACATTTTCTATCGAATCAAATTGTGAATTTAAATCATCGAATATGCTTAAACACCCATCAGAATATCAAATTGGTCCAATCATTTAGCATGAGTTTAGTGACACACAAACGAACATAAGTATTATATATAAAAGATATGATGCATAAAAAGAATTTTCTATAGTTTTTACAGAGATGTGTCTATAAGAACATCGTTCCGAACAAGTCGAACCTTTAAAATATTACGGTTATGGGACGTGACTGGGTATTCGGGAAAAGTTCCCTGGTGAACGGGTGGAGCTTTTCAGAAAACCTTTTTTAACAGATACCAAAGCTTTTGATATTCAACAGGTGTATTATGATACACAGATACTTTCTTTCAGTTGAGTTGGGTGGAGGGATTCCATTTTTGAACGTAATAAATGCCGTAGTGAGAAATTTAAATTTTGTTTTGTTGCAGGCCTGAATTCTGAACAATGTCTTTCAATTCTTAAAGTTCTTAAATACGTTCTAATAGTATCTAGCTCAGTAAATGAATTGTTTTTTATTCTTAATTATCTACTTATATGTTAACAGCCATTTACGAATTCCGTGTTTAATCATAGATAAATTTTAGCAACATAAGTAATCGCTTTACACCTTTACATTTTTAAACACAGGTTTTAATTATAAATGAAGTCCAAGAAAACCAATATCTCATTTCCTTATTAGTGTCTTCGTAGCAGTTGTAGAGTTGTCACAGAAAGATAACATCAGCCGGGGCCGATCGACGCCTCTCCTCATTATTTATGTGAATTTTGACAAAGTATTGGGTTGCAGGGAGTCTAACGTTATTTACGGCGTCTATGAAACACATATAGACTGGAAATTTATTACCCTTCATCGAATTAAGACAAATGCTATTGCTGATAAGGCGTGCGATTAGGGCACGGCTCATTGTTCCTTGCAGTCGTGACGTGGCCAATAATTTTCTTTTTTTTACGACTTCACTTTGATATTGGTTTACCGGTTACGTAGATAAGCGGGTTATCTTGCTACATATTATTGTTATGCGTCGGAAGTAATACTTTTGTTATTACAGTTTTAACACTACTTTTATATAACTTGTACATTATCACATTCCCACACATGTGACGTACATTACAGGTCTTTGGAATTTTTTCACAGTAGAAATGCGTAGAGAACGAGAGTTGTTCTTCACGTTGTTATATAATGCTAATGGTTTAGGTGATATCCTATCACTGCGGATAATTTTTATACTTACTTTAGTTAACATTTCATTCACATTTCATTTCAATACGGGTTCTTTGCAATGCATAGACGCCAGATCACGTTCAAGTCCTTTTTAATAATAATACGTAGATTAGGTAGGTACATTAAAAACTCGTATATCACTTATTAAACCGATTAAGGAGTAACTACTTAACAAAAGAGCAAACGTGTCACCTGATAGGAAATAATCATCATCGCCCATGAATATCACTTAAATTAAAGATGCCATCAACACGTAATCAACCGAAAAGGAAACGGAATACGTGTCAATTCTATTTTTATGTGAAAGTTTACATATGATTTATGCGAATTATATTCTATTCTTAGACACATATAGCTTGTCAATAAATTCGTATCGTAACATATCGAAAATAAACAAAACAGTGAAGTGAAACGAATCCGTTTAACTAAGTAATTACGTGAAATATCTAAATATCCACAGGACACAGACAGGGGTCGGAAATAAAATTTATACTACTTAATAAGTTCGTATTTCTAAGGGTGGATGAAATACGGTTAATGATAAATCCACAAATGAGATTTGCCGGCAACTGGCCACTCTAAACCGATGGTCTATTGTCACTGGACAGTGGACACTCACCTTACATTGTCACGGCGAAATATGTGTAGCGTATTTTACTATACAGGATGATATGATTACACTAATATTTTAGTTATCATCATTTAAAAATAAAGTTATGCTCAGTTATTCTGCTTCTAATATAATGTATTGTGTTATATAGAATCAAATATAATATCATTTTTAACGTGTCTGAATTGCAGTATCATAGTTTATCGCTTTTTCCTTTCCCAACAACGCGTGGAGGCCTTTTTTGTCTTAACAGCCTTAGCTGAACGAGATGAGTTATCTGATAATCTGCTTATTTATTACCTTTTAAATAAAATGTACTAGTACCTATCCTTTCATTCATAGATTTAGGTAACCTAATTTTATGGTTGAGACAAGTTACTACCGAAGTTCTATAATAAGCATCTCAATGATCGTTGTAGAGTATACCATATATCCTTGCATTAGTAGAGCCGGCGAACTTCGTATCACCTTGGAACATTTGTCCCGTTGTAACATTTCTCATCAATGCTCAGCTCCTATTCGTTGCAGTGTTATGCTTTTTAGCCTATAGCCTTACTCAGTAAATGGACTATCCAAGACAAAAATAATTTTTCAATTCAAATCAACAGTTTCTGAGATTAGTACATTCAAACATTCAAACAAACAGCTTAAAATATGTACAGAATAGATGAATGAATCTGTTAACAAACATTATTTCATGTAATGAAAGGGATCAAGGTTTGGAAGGTTTCCGCGATCACCCTGTACGTCCATCGTGAGTGTAGGTGGTGATGTTCCAGATGGACGTAGGTCAGCAGCTGCGCGGTAATTAAGAGGTGGCTGGAAGTGGCATGCGCCGGCGCACAATGCGGTTCAATTGAATGAGAATAATCTTTGCACCCACGCGTCTTTGTACGCGTGGGCGGACCGCTGACCCACGGAGCACGCTCCCCGGTTTGCTCTACTTACATTATTTTTATGACCACGCTATCTCACACATATTTTTGAGTAGCGACTACGAGTTTAAAGTATGTGTAAAGTATGTCTCTAAATCAGTTGTTATAATAATGCGACTTTATTTGATATCCATTAGTAATTAAATAAATAATTAAAATAGTTTTCAGTAGTTAAATAAATAATTAAAATTCTACTATGAGTCCAATGTTTTTAGTAATTATGTAGCAAAGTTTATTATGTGAAAAAGTTACGTCAACTCAAACTCATCAAGAAAAAGTTATGTACGTAAAACTCAACGGAGTTTATGTTTACACCTATCTTTCTGAATTTTTGTAATTGTGTTTATGTGAAATAAATAAAAAAAGAGTTATGATATTACCTTACTTTACCTTAATAATGGAAGTTACGGAAGTCAAATTTAAAAGCCATAATGTTATTTGATTACATCTCAAGTAATTTCGGAAATCATTTAACTTTTTTTAATATATCCAATGAAATCTTGTCATAAACAGTATTAACAGAAGTTTTAACAAAATAACACATAACAGAAAAAAAAGATTCAATGTGCCCTCAATTTCAAAAATAATATAACTATTACATGTTACTTATTAAACAATTCGATTTTTATAGGTAAGTAGGTATATAGTTTTATTATAAAGACTTAACACTTCTACAAATTATGTCGCCGTGTAGAAATAGTAATCTTAGACCGTAATTAAGTTTATAATATAACAATGATTGATTATAAATAAAATAATTGATATAATTCAATATTTTAATGTCTACTTAAGTTACGTTATCATTATTTTATTATTATAATTTGTTTAGTAATATAGACTAAGTTTATTTTGTACACCACTAAGTAGAATAAGGAGTCAAATAAAAATATGTCCTTGTACAAATAAATGATTTGATATGATTTAAATTTTATATAGAGCAAACTTCAGTAACGTCGTGTACGAGTGGACAAAAGCAAACAATTATTGTAAAAATTGCTTCGATGATAAATTGGTGACCGTTTCTAATGGCCGCCGGGAGCCGACCCGGTGATGTCGGGACAGTTATAACACCCTTCAGACACAATGACGCTCTCTTTATGATTTATACTCTAAATAGGCTGACTTCTGATGACATTTCGGCTATCTAAATTTTAAGGAGGATACCACAAATACTTTCACACACAATAATTTCCAACAATACGATTTCTAAGTAAACTATGGCAATATTTGTTTGCTGAGGTTTTAAACAAAATTTACATGCGTTTTTGCTTTTGAAAAGACTTATCGATCTCGTCAGATCATCGAATTCAGAAATAATTTTATTGAGCTACAAATAATACACTTAAATTAGAGTGTCTGTTTGTAATATTAAAATAACTGGTTTTTACTAAATGCTTATATGTACACACGGTACATTCGAGTATAAAAAATAATTAATTTAAATATTTTACAATTTTTGTCTGTCTGTCTGTCTGTTTGTTCCGGCTAATGTCTGAAACGGTTGGTCTGATTTTGACGGAACTTTGACTGGAAGACCGCTCTCTTAATAAGGAGTAACTTAGGCTACTTCTACTTTAAAATCATGAGTTATCGTAAAATCTGCGAACTGAACAATAAATAACTCTTTGTTAAATCCCACGTGGACGAACGACGACTTAAGTAAAATTAATTGTCGCTTTCATAACTGTTTCTACGTCGCCTTTAGCAAATGGTAACACTGAGTGCTTCTTTTGAGGCATTTTTACCTAAAAAGGAAGCGGCTGATGGTGCTGTTTAAGATATTTAGAATGTGACCAAAATACCATTGTCAATCCTGTACCGTTCTTGAATTTCTACAAATATTTCAAAATAAAAATCGGCCAAATCGGTTCAGACGTTCTGGGATTTTAGCAAAATAACAAGCGTCATTTCATTTTTTTTAGACAGTTCAGTACCTACATGGTAACGTCTACTGTTACTATGTATTTAAAATACGTTGAGGGAAAACTGTAGTTTAGTACTAACGAAACAAAAGTTCCTAATACTTTTTGAAGTACTTTTATTGGAACTATTTTATACTAAACTAGCGACCCGTCCCGGCTTCGCACGGGTGCAATGCTGATATTAAATACATTACAGAAAAACTGTGAACGTATTATACATATAAACCTTCCTCTTCAATCACTCTATCTATTAAAAAAA
>DWJN01001886.1:0-16609 GCA_018248895.1 Carystus phorcus | reverse complement strand
ACAATCTGTATGTTTTTTCTTTTAAACAAAGCCAGTATATGTTTGTAAGAACAAAAAGTTTGTATATCAATCAACCTTCTTAAGAAAGTAATCATTAAAACTTATAGTTTCTGTTAATTTTGCTTGTTGCTTAGACTTTTTTGATGTGTGTATTTAACAAACAAATAAAAATCTTTAAACAGCCTTTTTTAAGTTATAATTAAGCTATGCTTAAAGTAAAAGTAACAGACATTACTTTTACTAACATGACCATATTGTCTAAAAGTAACATTCTGTGTCCTCTATTTTCTTAATTAAATATAATATAGATAATATTGTTACAAATTTCACGGTCGAACCTCGAACCTCCTTATCATCTCACAACTCATTTCATACACCGACATCTATTGTGTTCTTGTACTAAATGCATTGTGTGGCTGTGGATTTGACCTTAATGATTGTTAGTCACTTTTATCAAATGTGTACAATGTACACGGTGATGACGTACGCTGGGTGTTACAAAGGATTCTTAACCGTATTTCAGTGCAATGTCTTCTTTTCTAACAGTTTACATGCGAAAATCCAAACGGAACGTTATCGTGTGATCTACTGATGATGGATCGGCAGTCTACAAATGCGCTCAATACCTTGCTCGCCATTGAAATATATTTTTAAGAACAAGATACAAAGTAAAATGTTCATATTATTCATAAATTTCGGACGCTTGTAGTTTATTTTTGTTATTGCGCTGCGTATATTGTCCCAAGGACAATACTATCGCCGACATTACATTTCGTTTCGCCTTTCCTACATTCTCAACGTCCGTGATGCTTTTTAATGAATTACTGTTGAAATTTCAGCTATGTAGCTCTGTCGCCGCCGTCTACCCCTCAACCGACACCAGCGTGGCATCGCCGCATCTCTTACTTAGCGTACGTTTGTTGGCACATTTACATTTTATAAATACTTTTCGCCGAGCTCTTTATTATACGGATCGCATTGTTTCATTTTTGGTATTATATTTTACAGTGACTATTCGTCTTTATACTTTACCCGTCCTATAATAAATAATAAGTTATTCCGTGAGTTTTGTAGATGTATTACATTGAATGAAAGTAATGAAAAAGACACCATAAAACATGAAATTAATACGAACCATAACTTCTCTTACTATGATAATATCTGTGGGTATAAATAGTTTTTTACGATACTATTGCTGCACACCACGAATTAAAAGAAATATAGTAGAGTTGCTTCTATGTAATATTTATCTAATTAATATGAGTAATACTAAGTTGGTTTAAAGTTTAATACCAAAATGTAATTGAAATGATCCCCTAATTGTAGTGTTACCAATTTTATTGATTCTTATTCTCATAATTTAGAAAGGGAATCGTTACATTTGTTTAGTTAATTATTACTTAATGGCCCTTTATGAACGTGTTATATTCCCGGTCACAGGAAGTTTACGCGAGTCCGCAATAAATCTCGTGTCGATAATGTAATGAAATCAAGTGTTAGATTAGAAATCGGTATAGCGGTTTCTTGAAGGTTCACTGACTCAAGTTATGAGAGCTATTCAATTTCGCTTTTAAAAATGTGCAACGTTGACAAAGGATTTGTGAGGAGGCGGTTGTAATATGTAGCCGCTATGGTAGTTTATGTTTCATCACAGTCTTATATTGAGCTACCCGGGATTTTGTTCCATTCTATTTACTGAGAGGCGGCGAACCTTAACGTTGCGTGAAACCCATAAATCTACGTATAAACGAGTATGCCTGTGTATACGTATGATTTCAGCGATTATTTTGATTTACAATTCTCACATCCTAGCAAGGTCCCCCTTACTTGTTCACCTCTGTGTCCGTGTTTTGACACATGATAAATTCGCTCGCTAGTTTTATATTATTTCCTACGCTTGATTTATTTTGTGCCTTTATTCCCTTGTTTGTAATAGCTTAGCGTAAGGCTCGTTTAAATTATTTATTGTAGATTATTGTGTTTGCGTTTGCTTTTGTCATTATACCAATACTGCATACGAAAGGTCGTAAAATATAAACGTCATAAAATTATTACGCCCTCTGTACGTGAGTTTACGATGAACGGTAAGCAAATGAATTGTAAACTTACAGATGACTGGCATCTGGGTGTTGTTTACTAAACATCTTTGAGTTTTCTCGTATCCGCGTCTTGTTAGCAACGTATATAAACGTCTACGTGAAGGTAAAATGTAATTCTAAATACTAAAGGATTACATTGTGCTCGTGTTTACTTATTTGAATATTCTTTTTAAACTTAATGCTATTTAGTCTCAACGTGAGCAAAGAATTATTACTTTACTAAACTTTGCTTGAGAAATGTCGATGTTACTTATAATAATGACGTAGAACTAACAAAATAAACCATATAATGATATTATAATAATGAAATTACGTGTCCCGTATTCGCTTTAAAGTTTAGTAACTCATACCTCGTAACAAATTATCCTTTTTGGAGCTCAGCCAAAGCCGCGCAAGTTTTGATGAGGTACGGCGACAGCTTCCGTGTGCCGACTAATTGGGGAATGCAAAAGTGATAATCCCGGAAAATCCCTTAGATATCTCTTAAATTTAAATTGGATTACCCGACGGTTTTAACGATTGTAGTATTTAAATAGATTAAGTTGGGTCTCTTGTAGATTGATGATGTGTGTTGTTTGTAAAACCTATACCGAATTCTTAACCCTTGGTTTGTAAGTAAGACTGGATCTAGTTGATATAACCACTAATGGTCAAATGTCTTGAGTGCTTCGATATTTTGGAGGGCATGTTAAGCTGTCGATGTAGATATTTGACAATAGTCGTTGGGTCATGTCAGAAGTTAAGCGATATAAGGACTGTTAGGTTGCTATGCGCTGGAGCTGCAGGATGGCTACAGCCTGGATGTGGTGAGATGATGATGAGATGTGTGATGAGTGACTTGATCCACTCAGTGAGCTGACTTAATAGATTGACAACAAAACCTCTTACGATACATAATACATACATACGAGCATATATACATATATGCTACTCCCGAGTAATATGTTCTTCTTAAACTATGGGCTAAATTTAAGTAACTCAAGATATATTTTTTTATTTCGTTACTAAAAAGTTGTTACTGTAATGGACGGGTTCTAGGATAACCAAAAGAACATGTTATCCTCTATTACGCGGTCGACCGGTTATGGGCTGAAGGAGATTTCATTACTCTCATATCGTTGATTAGGGATAAGTTACCTATGGACCGATTGCTTCTAAACTGATTGTCAAATATGAAAGGAATATTATAATACTAACTATTCTACTTTATTGTTTTACTGACATTAGATTTATTGTTAAAATTATCTACCACATTTGTTTATAGGAGTGATTCATATTCGAACATACACAGTGCCTTTCAGATCAGCCAGTAGATCACAATGAATAAAAATAACCACCAAGGGCGAATTCAATCAAATTCGTACGAAAAAATCTTATTTGAATCTTATTGTGGTAAACTATTGATATCATTGTAATCGGGCAGAATTGGCATGTCGTCTGTATTTAGAAAAATACGGAACATTAGTATCTACAATACTATAGCGCACCGAAAGATATTCGCAAATTAAACCAGCTTTTTTCCAAAACGTCTCTCTTTATTTTATACATATTATAAAAATGTATTAAATTAAATTAATGTCTATAAAAAATATAAATATATAAAAATAACTTGTTTGTGTCACCTACAAAAGGATTCTAAAAGACGCAATATCTTTCTTTCTTTATCAAGTATTTAATTATTATTAATTAATCAAAATATAATCAGATCACTTTCAAGTCACGTGACAATGACGTTACTATATCGTCTGGAATCTCTTTATAGTCTGTGCTTGTTCACAAACATAATATTTACAATGCATGCTTGTCAAACTTGTCAGTTTCATAGTGCAAGGAACCTGTGACTTACAAAATGTTTTTTTAGCAAAATATACATTGACTTTCAAAAAAACATTAAACAACCTACAAATGCATAGATATATCATCTTACTACATATTATCACTCACACACTATCTATTACAATTTTAGCTTCATATGAATAACTTTATACTCTTAAGAAAATAAGTGTGATAAAATAATAAACGTCGCGAATCAGTCCATCGTGAGTTAGATATGCTTTAAATTTTATTTTTAGTTGGTTTACAGGTCATTAGTCATCTTTTCCAGGGGTCGCTAATCTGTTATTTAGTTGAATCTGTTCGGTCAAATATTGTAATACTCGTAATATATCTATGGTTCTTTTACGCGCGTATAAAAGATAATTACATTATTGCCGTGTCGCCGATCTGTGCGTTAAATATATCGCATTAAATCTACTAAGGTGTAGCGACAGACATGCAACACATTTTACAATGCTCGGTAAGTCGTGACGAGGGCGACCTCATTAGTTGCAAGTTTATACACAATAGCGTACCGTTGTTGGGCTTTCTTGAACTTGCTGCGATCTACCGTTATTCATTCAATAACCATATGTACATATATGAACACACTCACATTATACTTTATTGATGGAATTTGGTGACTCAACGCGTATTGCCGATTGCATTGTTGGCGCTGGTTCTCCATTGTGTCGTTGTAAATTTAATTAATAAATAGTAATATTCTTACATTCGACTGCGGTAGCATATTCTTGTGGTATGACTTTGAAGTCACTTTACTTGCTTATTACTTTCCACAGTTGGAATAAGGCAGGTAAAATAATATTTTCACTCGCACCGGAATATTCTATAGAAATATTTTCGCAAATATTGTTTCTTTTTTCTGTGGCTTTCTTTCACAGGCTTATGCTATTAGGATGAGTTTACTGATGTCTAGTAACAGTTAATGGGTTATTGAAATCAGTTTAAACATAATAAAGATCCTAATTTAAGAAATCGAATGTAATCCAATTTTTAAATATGTAGATTTTTAAGCTATGTTGAGGGCATAGTTTTACAAAGCGTGGACAGTTAGTGCTGATTTGGACAATGTTGAAGAAATAAATGTCGCAGCTTTAAAGCAAGTGATGTGTATTAAGTATGTGCGTCGTGAGCGCAAGCACGTATCTATTGTCTACGTGTTGCAAAATTATTTCCTTATCGGTGTTACACGCACGATTCCATCGATCTCATTTCAAATATCTTCACAGTCCAATACGTAGATGTGTGTCATTAAGATTTTTGAGGTTATACATCATAACGCGGTAAGTATATCTTAGCGTATAGGTAGCGGTAGACTCTCCAACAGTCAGAAGGTTACCTGTTAGTACCGAATGCAGCTGCATATCGATTAGGTATTTGAATACTGATATGTCATATTATCCGTTTAAATTGCAGTAGGTACCAAATTTTTGTTAAGGAATTAATGTTTCATTTCTTCCTTTACTTTACAATGTAGTTGTCGCATTGCTGACTTAATATTGTATTGTAGTCGAAATTAATTTACATCTTGCCTATTTTACCTAAATATTGGATGTTTTGGATTTCTTATCTTGCAAGATTTATCAGTTTCATTCGGTAATATTTCATAGTAATACATCATATTGTTTTTAGAATTTCATGATGTGTCGGAATGATATCATCGATAATTTTCTCAGAACCGCCAATCAATTTTGTTCATCAACATCCGATTTCGACTTTAATAATCAGTATATTATTTGACTTGACTTTCCCCTATTAGTTTTCTAATAGTTACTAGGAGAAGTTATTTGTATGGATTTTTCTGGTACTTATTTCTACCAGCTAATACTTTTTGTTCTCTTATCGGAATAAATTTTTTGAAAAAATAATACTATTATTCGTAGGTACGTAAAATGCGTAGATTTCTTTTAAGTGTAACATAAAGGTTCTAGCACTATCTGAATGTGTAGTAAGTTATAATTTAAATTAAAGACATAATTGTTTTCAAGACGTCGATCCTGATATTAAAGTTCAGTGCGCAATTTAATATATAACCTTTATTGCATATAATATATGTATTTATTTTGTAATATATTTCAGATAGAGCATGGGGTGATGATTAATAGAGTTTTTGAATATTATGCTATGGAGAATTCTTTGCAGGTACCTAATGATGTAAGGTATATTGAGCACTTAAGAATAATAATTATATAATTCTTTACTGTAAATTCTTATAATTCTTCTTCTTCTTAATATTCTTTACTGTAAATGGTTCGTTTTTATCCTCGAGTTAAAGCCAATCTCTTTGTTGTGTCACCTCATGTAATAAAGTAGGGGTGTTGACCGTCAGCCAGGCTTAATATGATAGCAGTTAAAGTTTAAAATTCACTTTTAATAAAACGTCACAAAAAATGCTTTAGTGTTCGACACAATATGTCGAGATTATTTATATTTCCAAATGCATTTTTAAGCTGATTAATGTGTGGAGGATCTGTTTAACGCGCGTAGGTAGATGTGAATATGTGCCGTGTAGGCGGGAACTCCTCGATGTGCGTTGTTATTGCTTTCAATATAACGCTGCTCTTTAGATCTTTTGAGGCAAGATAATTCAATTTGGATGGGCGTCGTTCGTAGGAGTATGACTGAAGCCTCAATGAATGCATTTATTTTGAGATACTATAATTTTATATTGTGTACATTACTTAAATTAAAACCTAAAAATAAACGTTAGTTCTAATTTTGAATACTTAATATAAAAATAAGTTCCAGTAACTTAAGAGGTCCCCAACAATCCGTGTTGGAGCAACGTGGTTAAGTATGCTCTAGACGTCCTCAGTAATTAGATGGGCCATTTATGGGTCGAAGACGACTTAAGAGCACGAAGGTCTAGTATAAGTTTACGAATCATATGATTCCCAATACAAAATCTCCATTTAAATACTATTCTGAACCTTGATTTGAAAGGTGATTGCGCTAAATAAGTACATGCTTAAAAACCAGTACCCGCGACGCAATTCCTCGTTCACACTGAATCACGTATCCTCAAGTGAGGACAACCATTTGTCACATTGACATGTCTCATATATTCTGATTTAGGATCGCGGTTGTTAGGGTTGGTAATTATTTAGTGTATTTAATTTATGTTAAACGATCTTGCATCATCGTAGCGACCTCCCAGTAAAGTTCAAGAGCGTGCAAAAAGGGCACGTGTTGGGAGTTGGGTAATGGACTGGTGGACGAATCGCTTAATGGCCCGAAATGTTCGGTTCGGCAGATTCTCATAGGTGTTGATGAGCGTTGTATAATTAAACGTGGTAAAACAATGTCCTGTAAGTGAGTGTTTTAGCTAAATACACGAAAGGTACTAAGACGGAGATAAAGGTAATATGATATAAGAAGTTAATACATAGAGAATTAACATTTTCTTAATTGTTTTCTTGGTCAATTTTCTGCTCACACAATTCCTATCTTAAAGAGCACCATTTTATTCGACATTATGTATATTATTTATGGAATAAACAAAAAACAAAATCGTCAATAATTAATACGTTCCGACTATCTCTTATCGTACAACTTTATCTCCAAGTTCAGAATGCAATAAAGATTTAAATGTCTTCATTCTTGAAAACGGCGATCCAACTTGTGACTCTTAATTTGGAAGATAATTTTGTATACTTGTGCAGGCAAAATTAAAGGTAGATTTTTTCTTTTTACATACATATGCAGTATTATATTGAATTGAGATTGTTTAATACAAAGCGAGGCAGTAATTGCGGTTGCTTTTTAATTTTATTTTGTAATTCTGGTTTGAAAACTCGATAGTCAGCCACTACTTTGTATCATGTACATCGTTTGCCATGCTGCATTTCAAAGGATGGTTTATTTATATCTCAACATTGGCAAATCATTCAATAAATTTCAGTGTGATGAAGCTGGATCTAACTGACTAATATGACATTAATCATTCAGTAACTAAGGTTTATCTCGTAATCCATACTTGGCTAACGCAGCTTGGTGTACTATACTATGTATTCTCACATTTCTCCTTGAGTAAGAACCCATGGGTGTGATGAACGAGAAAATATGTTTATGTTGGCATTATATCTCGTAATGGGACGACGACGTGGAATCGTGTAGGTGAAATTTGAATACAATCATCACAGCAAATACGTAGGTCGGTTGCGAGTTTCATGTATGTACTTGCCTCCAATTAAAACCACATAGTTCGTAACTTGTTGTGTGGGACTCTTATTCATTTCGCTAAGATAATTAAATGGCCTTTGACAATGGCGTTTCTATAACTATAGTTAAAATCTTAAGATGAAAACAACGTTTGATTATTGCTAAACGTTTTCTAACTTCATTTTAAATTTATAATTTTCGTATGTCTTGTCGAATTACTGTTAACGATCTTCTGCTATAATCATAACTTCGAGCAAATTTGTTGCGTTAAAATTAATTTTATACTGATTTAATTTCAATAATATTTTTGTATGAAAGTTGCTTTTACACACGGGCAGGGCCTTCCTAGCGCGTTTAACATAATTTATATAGAACAAAACTTTAACACTAATGTTAAACGAAACCTTTGTTAACTTTCATGAATAATTGGCAAAAATTACATATTACTCGTGTATCGTAGCATGGGGTTGCTTTCAGATTGGTTATCAGTTATCAGGCATCCCATGGCCGGCTGCCGGCGCGGCGGCCCCTCCAGCGACCGTCCGGCGCTGTTCGCTCGCCATTCAGTAGCAATCACAACGGCGAGCGGTGAACACGCCACGGCACGGCACGCGCACACGTATCGTACCCGCAGTGAAAGTCGCACGCGCAGTTTCCGCTACGATTTCGTTGTTGCGCCGGCATCTTCGTCTAGTTATTTTGTTTGTACGTTGCGCCAGTGCAGCGGGGAAAGGAGGTCGCACGGCGACCGCGACGTAAGAAAGCCGTGATTTGTGCTACGGGTACTCGATCGATTCCCACGTTTGTGTGGCACTGTCCGAATAGTTTCGTAATTCGTTTAAGTTATCTGCTGTCGATCTTGTCTTAGGTCCATGTTTCGAATATCAATTCTACATTTAAATGTTAAGTGGTTATTAAAACGTTCTTTATAAACGTTGTCCTTGAACGCGGTTGTGTACAAGTAAATTTTTTAAATACCGTCTTTTTTATTATTATATCGCGCGAATTAAGTTAAATTTATTATTATCTGTGATCAAATATTAATAGTGAATTTGCTACGAGCGTCTACGAATTTCGTAGATCCGAAGAGCTTAGTAAACATGAGCCGATCGCACTACGGTATAGAGTTATCAAAAGTTTTAGCCGATTTCACAAGATCTCTTGCAAGTTGAGCCATCACGCTTTACTTAATCTGCTGAGTAGTCGCCGAACGATATGAGCTTTCACAAGTTTTTAGTTAAAGTAACATTCGTCGATATCGATAAAGTCAAGTTTCAATTATCTTTTTTTTTAAGGATTCTATCGTAAATGTTGTGTATAACCTGTGCATTTTGTAATTACTATCGCATATACATTTCAAGTTATGGTTTAATAACTCTGTGCGACTCCGTTTTATCTCACACTTCAACTGTACATCCAAAGAGATTTATCACAAGTATTTTATATCTCTCTAAGAAACTACATGTGCTCGGGAACAAAAGCTTTGCTATATGTATGATATATGTACGTTGTTCTCATTCTAAAGCTGTGCAAGGGATGCGAGCGGAAACGGAAAACGGTTGGATTAATTTGCGAGGGAAGTTCGTAGGCGGTCGTTTTAATGCGTCTTTGTACTTGGGCCATTTCTTCTTGTTTTGAATACAATAAACATTTTAGATTTGTTTTTAAAGAAAAGAACTGGCATTTAGGGCACATCTGCGTCAAAAATTGGCAACCCCACTAAAAATTTGAATCGTTATTAAAAAGTTACTCGGGTTCTTTATGTATCTATGGAATAGTACAAATGTTCGAATTTGATTAACCGTCATTTAACTAATATGTCACTTCTTTGCCTACAAAAAAATAATTCTCACTCAAAATGAATAAACTTAAAGGTGGTAGAAATAATTTATTTGCTTACATGCATAATATAAGTATTTTAATCGTTTCTGCAATACAGTATTTAAATTTGATCATTCGGAGCCCCATTTTTTTTATAAGTAAGTTTATAGGTGTGTTAATAACTTCCTGCGGTATTAACTACTAGACCAAGTAAAATAGTAAGCCCTAGGAAAGCGTATTTCAGTGTTTCAATATAGATAGGAAAGATAATGAAGTGTCTGATAATGATTTTCAATAAGTGTTAACTGACAATCATCACTAAAGTAGGTACGTACTGTTAGCCTATTTTTAGACTTTCTTCCGCCCTGGAACACAACTTAACTCTTACACTATTATCTGCTAATCTAGTAAGTATTAGTAATTTATCAATATTGATAGATAAATGGTTGAGTGAGCAATCAGAGTGCTGTTTAATATTCATGATGTTATCATTATTACGAGTACAATGCATAAATTAAAAAATCCTATTCGAGTTAGTGAGGAGCGGATTGTTATCGACAGGTGGTTGATTCGCAAGTACCCCGGCGCTTTGTAATACAACACGACCCACATTTTTCTGATGGACGTAACTCGAGAACTGTATGCACTCCTGAATGCCTGCGTGACAATACTGTTTATTTCGCTGATTGGTCATAAAGATGACAAAATGTAGGATACGTTATGTTTTCAATTTTATTGCAGAGCTGACGACATGGTATGTTTAAGTATGTAATTCTCATTGTATTGGCAGTTTCGAAATTTATGACGATAACATGCTACCTAGGCTTTTTATGCCCGCGCAGATAAATTGCGATACGGCTGTTACGCGTTTTATTTTCAATTTCTGTTGTAACGTTCACGCTTAGTTGTTTTCCTTTAGCTAAGAAACGGTCCGTTTGAAATGTTAGGGTTAAATTAATTACAGCCTTGTATATCATACAAGGTATGCTATTTACGATGGACTGTGCGTAATGTTAATGGTCACAAAAAGTAGCCCGAAAGGCCATCGTTAACAAGTTATACCTTCTATGTCCAGTCTTTAATAATAGTACCAGATAAAACTGACACTTAATGTTTTTTTTAATTGAATGTTGGCAGGTAGGCTTTATTATCTATGTACAAGCCGAAAGATTATTTTTTTTTTCTTTTAGCTGACTCACTCGTGACATTACGCAGTATCCACAATGATATTATTATAATCAACCGAATGAAGTATATTCTGAGAAATGGCAGACCCTTTTCCTTAGTCGAATGTGATGACTTAGTTCTGCTGTATTCGTAAAATAAATAAAATTGATCCTAAACAGTGTGAAATAGGACAAGCATTAAATTTATTTATCGCTCGATAGAATTGAATAGATTACAATTTTTTTTACCATTCGGTACGAGTAGATAAATTCTAGTTCGCCGCGAAATTGGCATCCTAGTGTGGGCGCTAAAAATACTGGGTTAATATGTTCAAGATCGTCTAAGAAATTATATTTTCTCCTTCTATTTTCTACCTTCACTGTTTCTGAAGTTAAACTCCTGCTCTAAATAGACATCAATAACTTATTCAATCGAATTTCAAATATCTTCTATGTAAAAATACTCGTATATTATATATCTCAAAAAGTAGGCAGATCTATGTATCCTTCTATGTTTGATACTCTATGGTCAAATGTATTCATTGCTTTTTTTCGCTTCGATGTTTTGAATATGTGACCGTACAAGTTTTTAACGACACAAAAAGTAATAACACGAGAGCAATGCTCGAGAAAATAAGTAGATGTGATCAATTTTACAGAAAAAAATATCAAATATACATATTTCATAAGCGACACGATATTGAAGGATCTCATCGCCGTATAATTTTGATTGCATGATTTCGATATTGTGATGGAAGGTTTAATATCCGAAAGGAATAATTCCGTGACGCGCGCGGCGTCGTGTGAACATCTTATTTCCCGTCCCGTGTCTACAATATCTGATATTGATTTGTCGTTGACAGGCTGGCTGTCAACCGGCGGAAAGATGTGTTTTAGAATGCGAGTTATCACTAATGTATTATTTTTTATTATACTAGTCACACCGGTTTATTGACCACTAATTGTAGTCAAATGTACCTCTGTGGATAGTTCAGTGGTGTTCAGTGTATTGTAACTTGGTCAATGCATTTGAAGTACTTGCCAGCCATTTATTTCTTTTATTACATTTTTTTTACTTGTTACAAAATGTCCTACTTAAAAAAAAATAAAACAAATTATAAAATAAAATCGCCAACATCCGTCGAAAGATGTATATTTAACTTATTTTTAACATTTTAAGATGACATCACTATCGTTTTAAGAAAATAGGACAGCATGTTTTCAGAATAAACATAGTTCAACGTAACTAGCGAAGTCAAATAGCAATATCTTATTTTTTTTATACTGTTAACGTCTCGATGAATCAATGTTTCAATTATTACAGTGAATTATTATGTTTATTGCTAGTTCTTCTTTGGCGGAGCTTTCTGAAGATTTTATTATTGTTCCATTCGCGCCGAGAAATTGGAACGTCTCGCGCGACGAACACACATCCAAGATTTATATACGCCGGTTGCGGTTTTGGAAATATTCCCAAGACACTCACATTTTCGTACTCATTTATAATTGAATCGATGATTCAAGATATTTCACAATTTATACAAACGTGGGTTGTTTTTCAAAATATTGTGTAATACTAAATTAGGGATAAAATCTGTTAATGATAGACAACTATATAATATTGGAATGATTTAGTATTACTCTGAAGAAATTTTATTAAAGTGATAAAACTTAAAAGTGAAACGTATATTTATGACAAAAAGTTTCATTACTAATACATTTAAAATAAGTCCATCTGACACATGTATTTAATTGCGTAATACTTTACTTCTTCCTATTGCAATTGATAATTTATAGAAGCAAAAATGTAGCGGAATTCCAATGGCCAAACAGTCTTATTAGCTAACATAATTCACATTGATATTAATATATAACAGTAAGATAATAACATTTGATGAGATGATATATTGACACACTTGATGAAGCGGAACGTGGTAGGTAATAAGCTGTACCAACATGAGCCAATTTCAGTTGATTAAAACAAAAATGGACGACCTCTGCCGGCTGACGTTTTTGTTACACTTTTCACGAACGAAACATATAACAAACTACTATTTCTTTTCGACGCGGAATATCCGTAAAAACCTATTTATATTTAAGGTTCATTCTATTTTTAAATGTATTATTTTGTTAACTTGACGCAAGCATAATATTGTCATTGTTTTTGTTGTGTTGCTGACATCGAGTTGATAATAGTACTGATTTTGTATAACATTTGCGATCGTAATCTTTTAAATTGACATACTATTTTTATGTGTTTATATTTAATAGACGTGAACAGGTTTTTATTGTATTTGTTCTGTTGGTCAAAATTAATTGTAGCTAAAACTAATCTTACGATAGTCGCTGCGGTTCAACGTTTGTGTACTGCGAACTTTAATACGTGTTTAGGGCCGGCCGCCTTTTCAGTATCTCGGTCATATATTACGGTTCAGCTCTAAAACCCCTATATCCCTTTACTCCGTCGTAATAAATGTGTAATAGGCAACAAATCCCTTCATTTCAGATCCTGTCACCACTCATAACAATGGTTTATAATCTTGTTATCTTGAGGATAAATACAGTTCTGTTTCGTGGGAATTTCCTTTGTAAAAACATTATGGTAAAAACGTTTCAATTTACCAAAAAAATAAAACGATGGTGATCACTGTTTTTCTTGCAACTTACTTAATATATAACAATTAAAGCAAAGGGCATTTAGATAAACATATTGTTGTTATTGTTCGTGAAGTAAGTTTTTTTAATAATACGAAATGTTTTATTAAAATAATGCTATTGATAATTCTCTCGATAATGTATTCTCCTTGTAGCATCCGTCTTCGAATTTTATTAAACTTTTATTAATTTAACCAAATTGGTACTTCCGTGAATGTTTTTGGTTGTTGTGGATTAGAGCGCTGTTGGTTTAGTAATGTCCGTGCTGATTCACTTGTGGTATTCTATTTCGGCCCTGTGTTTTTTGTAACGGTCGGCGAGGCCTCGATTGTGCCGTGCAGTGACTTGGTGGTTCCGTTTTGCCTACATCAATACAGTTAGTCTGAATACGTCATCAGTAAACGTTCCTTTTTTCTTGACATTGTTGTTTATTCGTACGTTTTAAAAAGTTTCATCTTCATAATTTTGAATTTGATAACAGTTAAAATTGTCCTTGAGCCTTGATAGCTAGTTATTTAAGTTTTACTTGTATCCTATTTGTCTTGAGATTTTAATCAACGTAGATGTGAGAATGCTTACGTCTTCTATGTTTATTCTTCTATTTATATTTAAAACGAAATGCAAAGCGGAGACAAAGATGGCAATTACTCGGGTGCATTCGAGCAACAGAATCTGTGTAAAAAGAATTACTGATAAAAAATCTTTTAAAAGTTCAAAGCCCGAAGTTTCAAAGCCACCGTTGATCGTTCGACCTCGAAATTGTATCTTTTGGTCGTCAACCTTTTTATTATTTAACATGCACGTGCTATAGATTTCTTTCGACTTCCTTAACATTTATAAAGGGGCAATAAACGTATACGCGGGGGAGCGATTTCCTCACTCCACGTAATTATATTAATGAGCTGGATATTTTCTTTGTCCAGCTCGAGTCTATTGTTGTAAACAATTGATCTGTATTCCACTCTCGGAGACGTGCCGCGGCAACTCATTAAACATGCGTTGTTTGCGTTACTCGGCCACCGTCATTGTTTGTGGACATGTTATTGTATCTATCTACGCCCCCAATCATTTATTCTGCATAGTTCACTTGGACAATATTTGTGTTCAATTATTTGTCTCCAATATTTAAATATGACTTTACGTCCACTTCAGATTCATCTCCTTGAAGTTGAGTATTTATCGAATCATCAGTCGTATAAGTAGACAAGCGATTTTGTAAGTTGTATGTTGCGTCATACAAATATTGATTTTATTTGCATTCAATTTCAAACTGAAAGATAATGTTAAAATGGTGAGAGTGAAAACTCTTTTTTTATCAAGTCTTCTACAAAATTCTTGATGTCAATGATTTTCGACAAAATTACTGAAAATAAATAGCTGCATTCTTGCCGATTCGTGACAGTTATGTACGTATATGGGGTTACATATATAAAATTAATTATTAATCGGTTGTAACGTACCATGAATATGTATAACAGGTATTCAATTTACAATCTCGTAAGATGTCACACTGTACACTCGTATATCTTGGTCGTGGCTTTTCTGTGTGAAGAAACACTGCGTTGTAATAAGTGCAAATATGTATTAATATAATGAATTACACGTTTATTTGTTCTTCAGTATTCTACATAATCTTTACTAATCATCTAACACATTGTTAAACAATATCATGTGATACGCCATTGATTTTCATCGTTAATAACAAATTAACAATGTAAAAAATTTAAGTAGATCGGAAATAAAAACTTAACCGATACAATATTATTATGTTTATGTTATTCAATGTAATGCAAAATACGCTATAAAGACTGCTTAACTGGTTTTTACCCAGATAACCACAAAATGTCATATGTATAAACTCTCAGTAGAGTATCGTTCAATAGTCGTGACTAGTAACTAAATAATTAAAAATACAAAATAATCTTAATATTTAAAAATGATTGTTTGTATGTATGTCCTTTACAGACTCTGGAATGGTAAAACATAGAACATCGATGTATTTAGAAAATTTGTTCAGAATTGTTTGATAAAGATTTCACCGTCAAAATTATATCGAACGAATACATGGGTGATGAGTTACGGTCGAAAACATTTATTTTTTGCGAATCGGTCCGACTAGATCTACCCGTATGTATATCGAAGACACTTTAATAAACAAGTTCAATACGAATGTATTCTTGACTATTGTTTAAATTATTTTTTTTAGGATGCGTATATTCTGATCCTTTCATCAATATGGTCTTCGAGGTTAATGGCTAACGGTTAATCACACTGATATCAAACTTGATATACTGTAAAATAAACTTGATATATTTTGAAATTTCGTTTTAGGAAACTATTCTTCTTCAATGCGTTAAATTGCGAGAAAAGCTGTCGTTCTATTACTTTAAAATTTTCACGACTCTTTACCAAAGAAGGTTTATGTGAGTGTAAAAAACGATTCTGCCTCAGTTTAGAACGACTGTACCTACTCGTATACAAAGTATTAGTGGTGTGACCGCGGGTAGTGCGCGGCGATCGCTGCTACGACATTTACGAGCGATTGTGCGTGTTCTATCTGCACAAACTATTACCATTAGCCGCACAATGTTTCGGAACCGACGCGTTTTCCATTTGAATATTTCTGTTACTATGTTGTTTATTATTACAGCCCTGTCTTAGTAGACAATAGCTTCATTGTTCCACTGATTCCATGCATGCGCACATGGACGGCCTTGTTCGCGTTGCTCACTATAATCATTAAGATAGCTAAGTGTTCGATTTTACATTTGTTATATTACTAGCGACTCGTCCGGGCTTCGCAAGGGTGCAATGCTGATACTAAATACACTACAGAAAAACTGTGAACGTATTATACATATAAACCTTCCT
>DWJN01001885.1:0-16612 GCA_018248895.1 Carystus phorcus | reverse complement strand
TCTGTCTGTCTGTCTGTATAACCTTTATAGAAACAAAAACTACTCGACAGATTTTAACGAAACTTGGTACAATTATTTTTCATACTCCTGAGCTGGTTATAGTATACTTTTCATCCCGCTACAATCAATGAAAGCAAAGCAGTGAAGGGAAATGCTCACCACGACTTCCACGTGGACGAAGTCGCGGGCGGCCACTAGTGAATAATAAGATAACACTAATATAATTAATAACGTGAACATTTTTCAAAGTTCGTATAAATTCTCGAGGTGTATTTCTTAGGAGATTAAGTTATATTTAAATTGAGGATAAGCTAACATTGCTTCTTGTACAACGCTCTTATTAATAGTAGACGTATATTTTATTCCCTTTGTATTTTATTAGCGTAGTAGATCTTTGTTTGAAAGCTAGATTAATCTCATCTGACATAATTACTTTATATTTACTAACATTTCTGAATATTTTATCATAATAGTAACATAAAACTAGTTGACATAAATAAAAGTCGTTGTAATAAAATTTGGCACAAAAAAATCCCAACCATAAATGCATATAGTTGAGGGTGATAAGCACTCATCATTTTTCAGTATTCTATGTTAGTTAACGCTGTACCAAATCGAATCAAACCCTGAGGCTAAATTGAAAATTATTGGACTTTGAAAATTCAAAACTCAGGTTAAACATTGTGCATTGGTTATCTTTGGTTACGGTTTGTAAATGTTTTTATTATGTATGTTTCGTTTGACTGTCCTCAGTATCAGACATTTCGGGGTCGACTTGTTCCAGCTCGCTTGATTCGTTGCTTTCTGTGCGAATAGTGTCTGTAAACAAATAATACATAGTTTATTGAGGCATGCTTGACATTAGGCGCTTAAACCGCCATTGTAGCGGATGCTATTGTATAGGTTGTTTTAGTACAAAATGTAACGTCATCTTCTCAAATTTTATTGACAATATAACAAACGCTACTTTTTAAAAAATAATAAAATATATATAATATTATTATGTCGTGCCAGCCCCATTACAGCACATTGAGACGAGTTAACAGTCACTCTCTATCTGATGGTAAGTGGTCATCGACCATGGATGGATGGTAACACCGAAGACAGTATCGATCGGATGAATAGAGCCGCGTATGCATGTCGGGGCATGCGCTTGAAACGTCTCATTATATTTTATGACTACTAAACATCCTTGCTTCATTCCTGAAACCTGTGCCTGAATACTCCTTGTTAGAAGCTATTCTAAGTAATATTAGATTCGTATCATATTATATTTTTTTTGTTATAAATGCGAAAGTGTGTGGTTTGTCCTTCTTTCACATTAAAAGCGAGCGACGGATCGTGATATTTAGTATGGAGACAGTTGAAGGATTGGAGAGTGCCATAGGCTCTTTTTTATCACGGAAAAATATCTCAATTTCATGAGAAAACATGTTTCAATCAAATAGCGCCACAAATGGCATTACGACATGTCACGACACGCGTGATATAAAAATGAATAAAAAATTTATGTTTATATTTATGTACACAAAATAAAATTCATGCCGAAGCCACGTCAGGGCGGGTCACTAGTTTATTTTATATGTGAACTCATCAAGATATAAGAAATAGATACTTTTATATTACAACAATACATCAGTGCAAACATAAATAAATAAATAACGCCACACACTCATAACCCCACACTAGGATACCCTGTGTCGTGGGTGCCATGGACAGCACAGAAAGACAATTACATATACACCCATACCGAGAACAGAAATTTAAACTCATCATTTAAATGTCGGTCTCGCTAGGAATCGAACCCAGGACCCTTCGTGTTGACCATTACGCCACGCGGGTCGTCAATAAAAAAAACATCTCCCACGTACCGACATTTATCATTTTACATATGTTTAGATCAGTTCACTTAACGTAATCTAAAACCATACATACCATCTTCGCTCCTAAATCCTCGGCCGAGACGAGGTCCGAACCACATGCCGCTGTCAGGATCCCTCTCGCTTTCCCGCTTCACGAAGCCATGACTCCTTGCTCTGGCCTTGAGAAGCAGCTCTTCCAGGGTTAGCGGTGTCAGCTCCAAGTTTGGAGACTGCTGGAATCGGCCAACACGAGGGAATGCGTAGAGCTGCCTCTTGGATGCTGGTTCAGATTCTGCCACAAAGGTTTAAATTTTACTCAAATGCTCCTCGATATATATATATCGCATATATATCGCATTTATAACAATATCCTCGATTTAATGGTATTAAGACAAGTTGTCACCTAAACCATAAAAACAATGGTAAGTATATGTGCAACCATAATATGTATATTGTGGAAAGATTCTAAATTCAATATATTAAGTTAATTATATGTTTATATACATTTAAGTTAAGTTTAGGCCACTCTATCGCTTTAGGTTTACCTGTAATGATAGATGTGATATTGTGAAATAAATAAATAAATTTTGCTATAATACTTGCAGGAATTAATACCAAAATTCCATCACTCATTAAAATTTTTAACCGACTTAAGAATGTTCACAATTCAACTGTATTTGTTTTTATACATACTTTATACATTTTTACTGGGTGTATCAATTTATTCATTTTACATTCGAAAGGTGGTGCTAGTGATAATCATGTTCTTATTTAATTTCGAGCGACGTTTAATGATTTTTAATTAAAATACATAGATATTATAATGAGTTATCTCTAATAATACGTATTTACTTATGGCGTACGATATGTGTATGACTTAGCAAATCGGAGTATGTAATTCGGTGTAGTTCATTGACGAAGCCATTATGTTGCTTGACAAAAAAACATTTATTGAATAATTGTATTCCGAACTCTAACATAATATTCCGGATTCGAATAATGTCATTTATTTTTGTCGTTATTCATTAATAAAATCAATTCTTGTCGTTTAGAAATAGATAAAGTCCAAGGCAAATTTGCACATCGTTGCAAATGTGGTTTGTGAGTTGGAGTATTAAAGTGAACATCTCAATTTCAAATTGAATCATTTTAAACATTAAGACATCGAAATGGAAATGAGTTGCTAACTTTTTAATGCTCCTTCTTAATCCTGCCCTAACTCCAGACATATCCCATATTTTACACGACTGTTTCATAGGCAGCCATTTGAACCATACAATATCTATGCGAATATCCACGACCCACTACGCATTCTAAAAATTGTATGGCAAATTATTCATCATGTAATGCTTAGTAACCCCACACTTTTATTTTGTTATCCATCTTATCAAACATCTACATGCGAGTTTCATGCCTTGGATTGTTTCATGATGACAAAATAACAACTTAGAGGTTCTATTTTAATCAAAAAATATATAAATGAAGCAAAATAGATCTAAATTATAGTACTGTATACATAGAACAAAGCGACTGCTTATTGCCATTCATAGGTTAGAGATAGTTTCGACTGATAAAGTTAAGCAATATCAGACGTGATCGTAAGTTAGGTGAGTGATATGATAAGACAGGTAGCTATAAATAACTTGTGCCTTTATTTCCGTGCTAAGAAGGTCACTATTATTAATCTGACTGGTGTTATAATAATAATCTAATATAAATATATTTATTACAACATAAATTGTGATAATTGATCAAAGATGTTGCAATATTAAGATAATAAAAACTAACAACGGTATCTTATATAAGTTGTTAACGACTTTTATAAATTGTATATAATGTTTTAATTATACCAATTTTTTCAAATATTATGTGTCAATATGACGGAATATTTATATTGAAACAAAAACTATACATACAAAAATAAGATAATTATTTAATTTTAGGTACTTATTTAAAAAAATAACAAACAATAAACTTATTTACAAAGCAAGAATTACGATACTAAAAGCGCGAAGTTTTATTACCATCTCTACTTTCAACGATGTTGGAAAAGAGTATGAATGTAACTATAATTATTTTATATCTAAGAAATAACAATTAATCTTTAGACTAAAATGAATGAAATGCGATAACGACAAGCATTCAATGACCGCTTACTCTGGTTTACAACAGTGCTACTGTGCGCTTTGTCATAGCGACCTCCTTTGAGATGAAACTTGAGGAGGTGCAACCAACGAATCACGCAGGTCTAAGACTTCGACGCTGCATAACCAATATTTTTCAAGTGTTTAAAAACACGCGTGCCATCTGTTGTAAACCGATGCAGTGCGGGTCCCACTCGTCGACTTTGGTACCCTCCACGCCCCGCGCGCCCTTTTCGCCTGACACCCATGCGGCTTTCGTTCGTTCAAACTTACGTAGGTCAGTTACCGCCCGACCGCAGGGGAGCATGGCTGCGTCAAAAGTTTTACCGCGTTCTCGCAATCTCTGTTTACATACGCTATAAAACGAACTGTGTTCATCGGTACAAACTTTGTTAAATATACTAGAAGTATACAAAAGTTTTGAACTATACTTCAGTGATATATTAGTGACAAATGAACTGTGTTATTGTGAAATTATGACCAAAAACTTATACGAAATGATTTCGTTAAAAGTTTGGATGTGTTTGATTGTGGTGGCCGGTGCGCGCGCACGCTCCGCGCCGCCCGCCCCCGCCGACTGTCAGTGGGACTATTCGGACGCAAAGTTGAGTGAATCAAACTTTCTCACGTGTAACATCAAAACCATTGGCTCCGCTGACTTCTTGTTCAAAAACGTTACCACAGCGCAGGCGTACAACATCAACAAGTTAAAGCTTACTTGTACGGATCTGCTTTTCTTTGAAAGTTCTCTACACATGAATACTGGCAGCTTTTTGGGACAGTTGCGTAAACTTGAAGACCTGCGCATTGAATACTGTAAAATACGCTACGTGCCTGCGACTGTACTGTCTCCTTTGCGTGACCTAACTAGCTTAACGTTACGGTCTTATAACACGGACTGGCCAGCTATGACAATGGAGTTTCATGCTGAGAGTTTTCGTGGATTGATGGAGTTAAGGACACTAGACATCGGAGATAACAATATTTACATGCTGCCTTCGGAAGTGTTTTGTCCGCTTTTTAGTTTGGAATCATTGAATCTGACCAATAACAGAATACAAGATATTTCGGATATAGGTTTTTCAGACTGGGGAAAGGGACCAATCGCTCCAGGTAAATCGTGTAATACTGGATTAAAGATGCTTGATCTGTCTCACAACAACATTTTACGATTGCCTGATAATGGATTGTCTAGTCTTAGATCTTTAGAGGTATTGAAAATTCAGAATAATTTAATTAATGAAATTGGCGATAGAGCTTTTGTAGGATTAAATTCATTAAAAAATCTGGATTTGTCTGGGAATAAATTAGTAGCTGTTCCACCAGAATTATTTCAGTCCTCACGTGTTATCAAAGAAATCTCATTAGCGAATAATTCACTTTCTGTACTAGCGCCGGGGTTACTTGAAGGACTTGATCAGCTTGAAAAATTGGACATCTCAAGAAATCGATTAACGAATGATTGGGTTAATAGAGATACATTTGCGGGGTTGATTCGGCTTATTATTTTAAATTTGTCACACAATGCGTTGGCTCGTTTAGATCCAAAGTCTTTTCAAGACCTAAATAATTTACAAGTTTTAAACCTAGATAATAATGCAATTGAAATAATTAGTAATGGTGCATTTGCAGAACTGAAAAATTTACATCAACTTTCAATATCAGATAACAAAATAAAAACTTTAAATGAACATATTTTTTCTAATTTGTTTGTTCTTAGTCAACTCTACCTCGACAACAATAAAATTTCTAATATTCATGACAGATGTTTTGAAAATATTACTTATTTACAGGATTTAGGACTTAATGGCAACAGTTTAAATGCAATTCCTGACGGTATAAAAAGGTTAAGATTTTTGAAGTCTCTTGACATCGGTAAAAATAACATATCTATAGTTACAAACACATCATTTGAGGGCTTAGAAGAACTTTACGGTTTACGCCTTGTTGATAATCATATTGTTAATATCCCCAAAGACACGTTTAGCACATTACCTTCTTTGCAAGTGTTGAACCTCGCTTCGAATAAAATTGAAAATATCGAGCAGGATGCATTTTTGTCAAATCCCACTTTGAAAGCGATACGCTTAGATGGAAATAGATTAAGTGATATTCGAGGTGTATTTAGTAAGTTAAGTACTTTAGGTTGGCTAAACATATCAGATAACAATATTATTTATTTTGATTACAGTTATATGCCAGAAGGCTTGGAATGGTTAGATATACATAGAAATAACATTACAAAACTAGAAAACGAACAAAATGCACAACAAAGCATTCGAACGCTTGACGTTAGTTTCAACGCTTTAGAAAACATTGACGAAAAATCCATACCTGACTCAATAGAGGACCTTTTCTTAAATAATAATAAAATTCAGACTATTCATCCAGGTACGTTCATTCAAAAACGAAACTTACAAAAAGTAGTCATCACTGACAATAAATTGAGAACCATCGAACTATCGGCTTTTACTTTACCTCATATATCAAAACACAGATTATTGCCAAAAATTTTTATAGGAAACAATCCATTTGTATGCAACTGTCATATGATTTGGTTACAAAAAATTAATCTGTGGAATCACATGAGACAATATCCAAGGTTTGTGGACATAGATTCCGTAACATGTGAGGTCGTCAATAATAAATATGGTGGGAAAGCTAATTTAATGGATGTTCCTGAAACGCAGTTCCTTTGTTCTTATGAAACTCATTGTTCTTCTAGTTGTTTCTGTTGCGAATTTGAAGCTTGTGATTGCAAAATGACTTGTCCTGAAGGTTGCTCCTGTTTTCATGATAGCAACTGGAACTCAAACGTAATTGATTGTTCTAATGGCGGGTACACTGATATCCCCAAAAAAATACCAATGGATGCTACTGAGTTGTATTTAGATGGCAATGATTTTGTTTCACTAGGAAGCCACTTATTTATAGGAAAGAAAAAGTTACATAAACTTTATTTGAATAACAGTAACATCGCTTCAATAGATAATGACACTTTCAATGGTTTGCATTCGTTAAACGTTCTTCATCTTGAAAATAATCATATAATAGAACTGTCGGGAGGGGAATTCTCTCAAACAAAGCACTTAAGAGAGCTCTATTTAAATGACAATCTCATGACTGCTGTAGCAAATAAAACTTTTGAAAACTTGTCATCTTTGAGAGTAATACACCTTCAAGGCAATAAGATTCTTAACCTAGATAAAAAATTAGCGCACATTGCTCACTTAGAAAGCGTTAATGTGCGTGGCAATATATTTACATGTACATGTGATAACATTTTACCATTGCAAAATTGGTTCAAGAAAAATTATGAAGATCCTCTTGAAGTGTTTTGTTCAGATGAGAATGGGCTTGGCACAAATTTGACTGTATTTGATGTGTTAGATAAATGTCGTGACTCGAGCGTTACATACAATACTATTCCAACAGAAAATCAACCATATCAATACGACGAAATTAGCACCATTAAGCTTAATTTTGTGCCACTGTTAGCTGTAGTATTAATAAGTGTAATTTTGATTTTGTTATTCGGGGCCTTAGCTTTCTCATTTAGACAAAACGTTAGATTATGGGCACACTCTAAATATGGGGTAAGACTATTTAAAAGTGCTTCAATTCAAGAAAGCGAGCTTGATAGAGATAGGTTATATGATGGATATGCTGTATATAGTTTATTAGACGATGACTTTGTATCAAAAGTGGTAGCCCCTGAAATGGAACACTCTGGGTATACAATGTGTTTCCATTACAGGGATTTACAACATGCACCCGATAATTATTTGTCAGAGCAAATAACGAATGCCGCTGAATCGTCAAAAAGATTATTAATATTTGTTTCTTTTAATTTTTTACAAAACGAATGGTCTAAAGCGTCATTCAAAACAGCAATAAAAAATGTCATCACTTCTATTCACCCTTCCATTAGACGCCATAGAGTTGTATTCATTTTAACTACAGATGTAAGTGCGCTAAATTTAGACTCGGATTTCCAAAGCTACTTAAAAACTTGTAATGTACTTTTGTGGGGTGAAAAGAAATTTTGGGAAAAAATTAGATTTGTTATGCCCGATATTTCCAATTTACAATGGAATAAAGACACAATTAATTATAACCACGGCGTATGTCCAAATGGTAGGCGACATCCTTCTAGATATACGGCATCGCCTACTGCGCCTGAACACTGGTACAAATACGATGCAATTCCTCCGCAGACGCCAACTACTGCCAATGTTGGTATAACTATAGAAGATGATACCTCAATGTTGACTAACACGACATTGACGAGTCAAATTCAGGAGGGTGATAACCCGCATCACAGTTACATTTCTATTGATACTCAAAACTACGAGCAGCCATATGGTGGTCGACCCAGACCTCCTAATACGATGCGTAAACATCCCGGGCACCACTCCCCTTCAATGCTCGACGAACAAGGTTACTTACAACCTCGTTCCTCCGTACACGAGTGCTTACCTCAAACCCATTCGGCCGCACATAGATAACATGTTTCAAAACTCGTTATCTCTGATAGATATTTCTTAATGGATCGCTACATTCCAAGAACATGTGTAGACTAGGCAGTACTCTGAGTTGGCCATGCCTTATAAAGTCGTGATAATAGAAGGTTCGTTTAAATCCCTGCGGCCAAATATTGACTAATTTGTTCCTTGAAGTAGAGAAGTCTAATAATAGTGTTATGTTATTAAGAGACTGTATTGTTACAAAATTGTATCCCATACGTATCGTAGTAAACTAAAGCCTTATAACTTTGAGTATGTATTGAAAAGTTGATCTTTGAAATGTGTATATCTTAACTATAATGTAAATCATTGAATTGACTAAGGATATTTTGTCCACTAAGACTGATAAATACATAGTGCTTAGATTTACGATTATTGCCAGTATAGGGATTGAATAAACTTGTAATAAGTATTTTGGTATAGCATATTATATTATCTCATTGTTACCAAATATATTGTATATAGATGTAATTACTTATTGTGTAAGAGTTATTGATGTCTGTATAGTTTTACTAGTCATTAGTTAAGATGTGAATAATGTTGACATTGTAAATAGAATGTATTAATCAAAAACATCGTTTGTACGTTAACTCAAATATTGTACACCTACGTTAATGTTTGTATAACATCAGATCGTGCGATAGTTAGAGGTATGTTTCTTCAGAATTTGTTCTTTGTAACTATTCATGTAATAGTAAATTATTGAATATAATTTTGTCAACTATTATTTTACATGCTACTAACTTAAAAATAAATAATTTATGAAGATTATGTATTGTTTTTGTTTATACCATTGAAAAACCCTAACGTTTGTACATTATTTATACATGTAAATTTAGTCGATTACATATTTTACTCAGTAATTAATTTATTACACAAAGAAAAAGTAATATAGACGTAAATTAAACAATTACAGAAATATATTAAGCATTTGTGAAATTTAATAACATAGAGCTATGCTAATTGACAACTGTCTTTGCATACATTACTTAAACGAAAAATGATATACGCTGATTTAAAAACAAATGCGCACAAACATATTTAACTATAACCATATTGCAAAACTAAATCGCTACAGATATTATTTACTTATCAATTAGCGCAAATTAAAATGCTTAAAGCATTTGAATTACTTTTAAAATTACATGGATTTTTTTTAATACTAACACAGTTTAACGTAGCAAATCAAGTAGGTACGTATTTTATGCTAAAATAGCTTACACCTTATTTTGCTATTTCTCTATATTAACAGTAATGGGATACGTAGCTTAACGTTTTTGATATCACACAAAATTTAACCAATTTACCTTACTCTGTATAGCCGTTTTAATACAATGTTAGTTATAGTAATATGAGTCTTCGTAAATAGTTATTAGACACGATTGACGTAATTACGTTTTTATATTACTAACTGTTAACTAATTAGTGAAATAAATTCACATTAAAATTGGCATACGAGTTTAAACTAATATTTCATTAGTTATCTTCATTTGTGTGAAAAGAATTAGTTAGACATGATTGCTTTTAGAATTCATCCCGCCGACTACAATGCAAAAACTATAGTCCTTTGTAATGTAAACTTTAGATGTTTCTCTCCTTCATAATATTGAGAATATCTCGCACAAAAAGCTCCGAAACGACTTCGAGTTGCCGACAATGATTGCAGACCATAATGATGGTCCCCGTTCAGGTAGAAAACGCTCCCAAGTAATATTTCAAACGTCACGGATACGCCATAGTAGCTATAAAAGAGATTTACAATGTATTCTATAGAATATTCGAAACTAGTTATGGTTTTGTTTGACCTTCTGTCAGCCATGGTCCGAAGCGTCGTTATTGATTTTTTTGTTAGTCTCCTAAGTGTCGTCGCGCGACATATGGTGTGACATACTTTGAATGACCGTCGGTCGGCTGTTTTTAATTTTTTCATAACGATACACATCACAGGCTACGTTGACGCAACTGGCTCTGTTTACTTTTAATTAAATCCAGAATTTATAAACGTTATTGAAAGAGAAAGTCGATGCAATTTTGTGGAAAAAAGTGTTTGTATAAGAACTTCATCTGAAACCGTTAATAAATCGACTCGGGTCTTTTTTTTTAATTAGTTTGAGTTAAACTAATTATCTTCGCTAGATATGTCTAAGTTAGCTAATTGTAAACACTGCCGAAAATTCTTTAGTGATGAAGGACTATTCATTACAATAAATACATACAATTCCTAAATTAGAAGTTAATTCAAGTTTGAAAGCAATTAATCTCAATGCTCACAAGTGTTTTAAATCGCATCTGTATTGTATCATTTATTCGACCAAAATTCTAAATGATTCTGATATAGGTACTAGTTGGATCGAGTTGTTGTTTAATTAATTTTATTAATTTTATGGTCATGTTAAATATCGCGGGATTAGTTTGGAATATAAATATCCATTAAATGTTAAAATTTTAGTAATTTTATAATAAACTCGACTGAATATTGAACGTTACATATGAAAAATAAAACAATTTGTTTTTAAATTAACATTTTGGAGATAGGAATTATAAATTACCCTAAAGAAATAAGATTCTGGACTATTTGAATACACATTATATTATTAAGTAATTATTGAAATCTCTATAAGGTTCTATATTTATTGTTTTATATTGAAAAAACGAATAATATAGTAAAACAGAACAGTAAAGATATTATGGTCGTTGAGGAGAAATGGCTAACAGATATATTTTTCAACAAATTCAATAAAAACAAGGAAATAAAAATTGTTATTTAATAGCCAGATTTTATTTTATTTTCAAGGTTGTCCATTATAAGACATTGAGAGCAGATACATACAACAGCGTAAACATATCCATTAAGTTTATAAAATACTTCCATAGCTTCTTTGAGAATTATTATCTACTCACGTTCAAAATTGATGAAATTATTGTACTAAAACAAACACAGCATTTCACAATAGTAGGTACTACAAATAAAACATTATTTATTAAGCATTTGAAAGAACTTCCATATTAATTTACTTACACCTATTATTCTGCGGGAACTCAACCATTTCTCTGGATGACAGAATACAACTAAATGCAATTAATTATGACAAAAATCATCTTAACCTATTAAGTGATAGGACGATGCTAGAGGTAAATACATGAGTAATATAGTGGTTATCAAAAAGGAAATTGAATAGGCGGCCTACATTTAAATTTAAACAATGATAAATAATGATCATTCGATATACACCATGTTATATACATTTTAACGTTAAAAAAGGTATTTTATAAACCACACAGTTGGACCTCATTTCAAATCTAAATTTTATCTCCACTCGCACAAGATGAAACCAGTTATCAGTCCAGAATCAACCTGCGAGAGACCCACAACGCATTTTATCTATAATGCGTTAACAAAACTATTTCTATTGGAGATACCTGCTATCAATATCCGGGGACGTCAAATCTGTACAGGGTTGTCACATAAAAAATTGCAATAGACTTGACAATGTCATAAATTACAATTATATACAAAATAAGTGAATATTACTTAAATATTGAAAAATTTAAAAACGGAATAAACAAAATGACGAATAGCGAATTATTCAATGAACAATTCACTCTCAGTATTATACTTAATATAATATTTATATTATGTTTTATTTTATTAGATCGTGTCTTGTTTTGAAAATACATGTATTCCTGACTTGAAAAAAAAGTTTAAAATTTTTGAAAATAAGTTTTCGTGATTATGATAAACTATGCTTGCGAAGCAACAAATATTTGATAATTAATTATGTTTATTTATTGTAATCCGTATAGTATTTATATATATTGTTATTGGATAAAGTTGTAGAAATGTATACCTTTACTACTTTACGCCATGCCCTGATGAATCATTTAGTTACTCAGTTAGGACATGACTTTTCATATGTTTTGATAATATTTCTTTAATGTTAACTAGACGTATAATTCAGAACGTGCGATTGCAGCCCTACACTTATCTCTGTATTTCACGGTTAAACGCACCATTGGCTCCCTCGATCATCTTCATGTCCCCACGAAAAGATAAGAAATTGACCACGGATATCAAACGGAAACCTTTCTGTATTACCTTTGTTGCCTAATAGCTTGTTACTTTATCTATCAGTTGATAAACTTGGAGATATATCCGTTGAAAGCTTCATACGAGTCACAACGCGTCAATAAACGTAATAAGTTTGAGATCTTTATGTAATTGAATACTTATGGCAAAAGAATAAAAAAACTTGCAATCAATAATAAAACTTATGGGTTACTCGTAAGATTTTTATTAATTTCTCTCTTGTTAAAGTCAACCGCCAAATCATCCGTCCTGTTCTAGTAAGTAGTAGTAGCTGGGGTTTTGAGAGTCAGTTCTTGTGTTACTAATGTCCATGGGTGACGGTAACCACGTGGCTTGTTTACTTGTTTTTTGGCTATTCGCTTACAAAAATTATAAGCTTGTGATATGAAATTAAAAGGACTAATACAATGAACAGGTGTCAAATCATCGATACATAGATTATGGTAATAAAGCCGTAGTGGTATTCAATATTCCAAGTTAGTCACGGTCCAATCCAATCAATCTATCCAAATACATCAAACATATCAAAAGAAACACTTAGGTCATATATTCAATTTGTTTAAGAGATCTTTACAAATTTTATTTTTTGTTTACTCAGACATCATACGCAACAAAGGAATGACTGATCGCGGTCCAGTCTTGAATCAAATCAGATAGCATATCTGTGTGACGTTTGATCGACGTCTTATATCCAAGGTCGGATAACATTTTTCTGATTTCAACAATAGCGAGGATGAGAGAGTCACCCCACTTAATGATAATATCGATAAATCAGTATTAGCTGTTAAAATCTACTAATAACCAACTTATAAACAGCCGTGAAAATAAAGATGTCTCAGCAAAGTACCTTCTTGTTATGATAAATTGAATTATATTACTAACTTGTTACACCTACTACTACATTATGTTTACCATAAGACAGAATTAAAGGTAGACAAGATATTTTTGTATAATGTTAACATAAAAATGGCAAATTTGTATGCCAAAGTTAATAAAATGGTCGTGTAAACTAATTAAGTAACCTGTAAAATTTGTAAATTTTTTAGGCATTTTCTAAGTTAATACGACCTCCATCATAGACGTCCCCTCCACTTACCATCACGTGGGGTTGAGGTCAAGCATTAACTTTTAATAAATAAATAAAAAAAAACTTTGATATAAAATATTTTTTTTTGTGTTAAAATTATATTTTCACCTCAAAATTTGTTAGCATGTTGTTAATTTTGATAAGGTCATTAACTTTTTTGTTTTAAACAAAAGTAAGAAAATCTTATATACCTTTAATCTTTGATTGACATTAGAATAACGTAAATTGAAATATAGTTGTAATAAAAAAGTTAACATTGCACCCATTTTCTAATCCAAGATCACCTCGTATCATCTCTGTTGATAAAAGACGAGTTCATTACTGCATAGTATAAACAAAGTCTCTTTCTCTGTCCCTACATCCCTATGTATGCTTAAATCTTTAAAAGTACGCAACGGATTTCGATGCGGTATTTTTTAATAGCTAGAGTGATTGAAGAGGAAGGTTTATATGTATAATACGTTCACCGTTTTTCTCTAGTGTGTTTAGTATCAGCATTGCACCCGTGCGAAGCCGAGACGGGTCGCTAGAAGCAAAATAAATCGGCTAAAGTATCGTTGAACGAGGCGAGACCCATTGGGGCTCGGTCAATCCATACGGACCGTACCACCCGCTGAGTAGACTTGATGTTTCACACTTCAAGTCGTTGGAGCTCGCACAAAGGTCACGTCCTCTCACTCAAAACCCGACCAGGAGCTTTCGGAATTGCTTCGTGACAACGGAGAGATACTTATCTTGATTTTCTGGGCAATTCCGATACATCGCTCCGTTGTTAGGAATCGTAATGGGACCATGAGAATACAGGCGAAATTGGAACGAACAAACTGTGGCAAAGTCAAATATGGAGTGTTTGTGGAACAATTATGGTGCCGTCCGTTCGTTGTGATTGTGTTGTAATGTTTGTATCGATTGATGGTTTTCTCATGGTTTTAAACAAACGACGCTTTATTCTGTTGCATACTCAATATAAAGTAATTAAAAATATTCATCATATTATTCTTATTTATACGATATCAGATAATTAAATATACAATTATTAGGAAGATTTCATTGTTATTAGGTACATACCTAGTTATAATTATTATGAATTTTATTTATATACTTAATAGCGATAACGATAATGATAATAAGAAAATCATTTCCCATGCAAATAATTATAAAAATATTAATTCATTTCATTGTTTTCAAATTATACAAATTAATGCAAATTTAATTAACAAATCACTTAAAATGTTCTTAAAGCAAAATAAATCTACGTGTAATTAATAATACTGCGGCCTCATTAAGTTAGTTTAACCGCGGATTGCGTATGTTAATTACGTATCTAATCTCCGTTCTCATAAGTTGCTGTTTGTGCCTACGTAACCATAAGAAGTAAATTACTCATAAGCAATATCAGCTTAAATGACATCGTTACAATACAACCACTCGTTTTTATGCTATCTCGTTGCCTCACAAAGATAGACTGTTTAATTATAATGGTTACATTCATTGGTTTTAAAACATTTACTTCGTGGGACATAGACTGGTTATTGATTCAAATACGATGTCTTTAATTGTTTTTCCTCATAACATACTTATTATATTTCTTAAGATTACGAATGGACGAAAAGTTATGACGTAATTAATATATTTTGCATTCTAATTATTGTATTGGCAAATTTATTTTTTCCATGTCCTACTCAGTTAAATATTTAACCAAACTGCTAATTAAAATCTATATACCTTATTCTCTACAGTTAAGCCAAAACATTTTTTTTTTATTCTTTGAGCCTTCTGACTTGTTTTTAAAAGTTCGAAAAAATAAGTCAATAAAGAAATAAATTGGGTTATGGGAATCGAAGCGCAGATAAATCACATCGAAAATACTGTCACGATGCTACAAAAAACTGACTGAGAAACTACGGAAATATTTCATTATCCAAATGTCCCGACAAGTGAGCATGACTGACTTTTATACCTCGTCAATGAAAGTTCTTCGACAGAAAATAAAACTATTTGTGCATTCAGGCGGCGACAGACTACCGTTTGGGTCAATATAGATGTCCACACTGAATTAGCTAATAGTCAGATACTGAAAAATAAATAGGTATCCTGGCTACGAGCATTGTTATTTGGCAATATATAACTTTACGAAATATTCCAAAATATTTAAATACGAGCATTATAATTTATAATACTAAGGATCTTTTATGTGTTACTTTTTTCAAAAAACAATTATTTATTTCGTCCTAGAAACCTATATTAATTAAAAAAAAGTTAAAAATCAATTAAATTCAACAATTTCTATTCAACTTTAACTACAAAATTATTGATTCATGTAGGTATTTTCTCAATACACTGTTATTCCAATCGGTGGTTATCTACAACCAACGGTTTCACTGTGCCCTTCAGAGCACGGAAGCGCAAACGAAATTTTGGACTATCGGACTAATACTTTTCCTTCGTTAGAGTATTTTGTCTTTTCGCCGTTTCTTATAATTAATGTTACCTCGATATATATAATGTAAAAGCTAAATAATAGGTACTTACTTTTGTACTAAGATAAACAACAACAGATGTATTACGGTAAACACGGAGTATACAATAATTTACATCTCCATAAGTCTTGTAGCACCTCATATCTTTATTTATATCTTTGAATATTGAGGTTTATGTGAATCTAAGATCTCTGTGCTTTCGATATATCCGGATAAACTATCGAGCTATTCAAATTTAGTATCAAAGCTCGTTCTAAAATTATATTTAACAACAAATACAATTCTATTTCTTTAAAAAAAACTTTGAATAGAAGGATAAGAGGGTAAAAATTTAAAAAACTGTTTCAAATGTTTAATACACCTAGTATTTTTTTACTTATAAAATAGGTTTTTCTGCATTTATGTTTCATATAATAGATTTCAACC
>DWJN01001884.1:0-16614 GCA_018248895.1 Carystus phorcus | reverse complement strand
TTCTAACAACCTCAGTCGCTGCTTTATGTTCCGCTCTACTCGTTTCAGAGCAAAGCTTGTCAGAAAAATACACTCCACGCACACAGACTCATGCTGCATATAACACTACAGAGCGAAACCGCTTTTTGTGACGCTAGGACAAGCTTTTGTTGAATGTAGGAAAGAGATGGAGTATAGTGCGGGACGAGGCGGACAGAGCATGGTGGGGGTATGAGCCAGCTGCCCAGGTAGTTCACTGGCAGGCGCATTGCCGCTTGTCGGAGTCGCTGCTTGTTAACACCACGGTGATAGAATAATATTCCGGATCTCTAACAATTGTTGACATTCACATTATTATCCATGCTCAATGGGATGGAATGAATAGAATGTAGCATTTATTGAATAGCACTGACCTAAATCGTTATGTTTACTAAATCACCTACTTGCATATTGTCTGCCTTTACTGGGAACATGTAAATTGTATGAATTATGTTGACTGTTTAGGTAGTATCAAGATGGACGTTTAATTAAAATAAAAGGCACGCATTACGTTTTCATTAATTTACACTTAACTGTTTATTAATCAAGATATATTTTATAATAGATATTAAAGCAAATCCTTCAAACTTTTTTATTATCAGTTACCGAGGTGTTATTATATTTTAAATTAGGTAATATTCAATTTAAAATGAAGTGTCTTATTTTGTTATTTGAACGCGTCGGGAATCAATTTGAAGTTCCAACTTCACACTAAATATATAGAATATTGAAATTTGGATGTTGTAATAAAATCCTATAACGAAGGTTTTATTAAAGTTCCTAAGGTTTTGTTAAACTACTTGTGGTTAGCATAATTACACTTCCTTGGAATACATCTGAGTAAGGATCGGTATGTAGTTATAAACCTTTATTTAGGCTCTGCGATCTTGATATAATTCTCCACCCTTTTACCATCAACCTATCATCAAATTAAACGTCTGCATATTATGTGTTTTGCGAAAGCAACAATTTGGTCGACACCGTTTGATTTAACAAATTTGGGCCAGGTTTAACATTAGAGACATGTTTCTTGATTTATACCTCCACTAAAGTCAATTATGTTTTTCCATTCTCCTTTTGTAGTCGAGGTCTGGTGTAATAAATTTTTGAATGTTAGCAAGCCTCAAATTTCGCATTGTGTGGAATGCACATGGTTCTATTGTAAGTTTTCTTAATAATAGATTAAAGAGCTATAGTAAAAAATAAGTTGTCCAAAATAGATACGCCTCGCCAATTGGTTGTTTTTCTGAATTGGAACACACATTGCATCTGTAACGCATTACGTAACGGACAGACCATTACAGACAAATATTGAAAGTTGCAATTTAAAACAAATGTTAAGGTTTTTTATGTAACCGAACATAAATAAAATATTGAAATTAAAATAATATCACAACTATAAATATTAAAATCAATTAAACTACATTTAAACTTATACAATAAAAAAATTCAAAATTATTTGTATTATCTCATTTATTATTATAAAATAAGTAAATCGCTTAACAATAATTTTAATAACATACATATACTAAATGGTGTGTACATACGTATACATATATTACAGTAAAAAATTAATGAATCTACTTCTCATCCCAGAATGAAATAAGTAATAGGTAAGTATAGGAAAGTGCTGATATTGTAGATATCGATTTAAAATTACCTTACTGCTTAATGTTGTGTAATAAATGGTTCTGATCATAATTTTATTTAGTCCCGGGATGATAGGAGGATGTATGGCGAGTCCGTCGCGGTACTATTTATGCGAGGTGTTGCGGCCGCGATCCCGAGGTGCCTTCTATATCTCAATTGCAATAAATTATCTCCTTTGACACGCGAGAAGCGGAAAATTTGCAATCGCACCACCACCGGTCCGGGCCACAGTATTTGCATCCCTCCTGCTTTATGTAAACAGCGCAAATGGCTTTGTAATGGGAATCGCGTCCTTTGCGTTGTAACACTGGCTCGATATATTGCGCCGAGTCCCACGGGTCGTTTGTCCACATCGAGTCTACGAACGCTATACAAAAGACCAGCGGGTGATCTCTCCTTCGACTTTTTGTCGAAAGTGGAGAGGCGTACCATGTCCTTCGTTATAAAAGAATAGATTGCCGGTAAATCGTTGGTTATTGTGAAGCACTTTAATGTGGATTGGATGACGGCTATCCGTTATAGCGTAATGTCCGTATTCAATTTACGGTGCTTCATGCCGGCACGCAACTGTCTGTGGTGCTCTATTGCCGGGCTTTATGCGTGTGATATAGGTCATGTGCTTTTATTATTCACTCAACTAAATTGCGAACAAAATTATTGTTTCGCGCGCCATTGTGACTTATCTATGAATAGGAAATTCGACGCAAACAGCATTTACCCTATTATTTATTCAACTTTCATATTTTTTATTTCACAACTGAATTCGTGAACTGGAAAAATGGAAATTATCATGAATGGTTTTATTTACCCTGTAATTAATTATTTTAATTAATTTTTATTGGCCTGCTCTTTCTTTGTATTATAATAAAGAATTTTTCGTTTTATAAAATAATTGCCCTTTGGCAAAATTTATTATTTGATCGTGTAGAATTCAATCATAAAATATCAACTAATGACAAACTGATGTTTTAAAATTTTTTATCGATATTTTAAAGTAAATGATGTTCCACTTAGTCACGTGAAGTTTACCAATGCATAAACTGACCCTTTACGTTATAAATTTTTGTAATTTCGGTTCCTAATCTTCACCGACGGGCCCGATACCGGCGCGACACTTATCTCGATGTCGGCAACACGTATAATCCATTAAGTCGTCATTTCCACGCCGTTGATCATTCCTCAACCACGCGTCAAACCCGCCCCCGGCGCGACGCACTCCTCATTGTTCGCTACTGCTTTATCTCGCCTCCACCGTCGCGAGATTCTCAATTAGCACTGACGACATTCTCGACCCTAAAACAATGACCATAACGACGACAACTTTCCGCTCTAATCCCCACTGAACCCTTATCCTGGTTGCCTAATGAACTAGTTTGTTATCTAATCGGCTACACGGCCAACCTATTAATAATTTCCCACGTAATTTTCTAATTAACATCCTGACTCTGTCAGATGATTCATCCGAATATTCCTTTGAATTAATGAAGAAAATTATATACTAGTGTTTGTAATGAGGTACTTTGTAATTTTGTATTGCCTATAATAATGATCTTGTTTATATTGCTTATGTCCTTTTTGTTTTTTGCAGGTAATCATCGTGTGCACAGAGTTACTTATGTATTGTGCCAACGAATAGAAACATTGGGTAAATATTTTGTAATTTTTGCGCATTAATGCTATAGCTGACGGCGGTAGCAATAAACCACTTAACGTTAATCGCATCATGAATTGGGTGAGCATTGAAGTTTAATGAGCTCGCTGCAGTACAGAGGTTTGTTTAACCGTTATTAACCGTGCAGGGGGTGGAATCTACGTGATACACGATTAATTAATGTCAGTAAAACAAGTATTACTCGTATCTTAATGCTGTGACATTTGACGCTAAATAATGGAATCTGTATTATGCCTGCTGGTAATTGATGTTATGATGTAATGTCTGAAGAATTATAATGGAAATATACATTGACATATTTCAGCTACAGCTCATCTTGAAGGCTTTATACCACTCTGACCTTTCTGTTTGAATGTGATGTAAATCTTCAATTAAAATGTCAGTTGTATTTAGGCATTTAATTATTTTGAAATATTTGATACGTCGTGTGAAATTACAATATTTCAGCGATTACTCCTAACTGTTTTGGCTTTTGTGTTCAAAATTTTAAATATCACTTCAATCATGATAAGATTACTTTCTTGTACAGACTTTATGAATACCATTGTGAAAGTTCATTAACCTTGGTAGGATTGCAAGTAAGTGAACTGGACCATCGACATATGACCAGAAGCCATAGCAATGTATCGTTCACGTGGACAATTTGCCGAAAGAAGACGCGGGTTTATTCGTGCGTCATGGCACCTGGCGAATCGGGATTCACTGGGATGAGCACAGAAATGGCATGGACATTACTACCTCAAATTAAATACCATTATATGAATATATATAAAAGTAGCGTTTTATCATATTGTGAACTAGGATCCAGATATTCTATCTATAAAATGCCACATGTTCATAATACAGATTTGATGGAGATGAACCTGAATAATGATAAATATTCAGTACGGTTAGTGCAAATGCGACGAACAAAATAAATGTAGGGTCATGTAGGTTTTCTTGTTAACCACGAATTCTGATATGCAAGATATCTTTTTTTAAATTTCCGTTTCGAAAATTTTAGACATAAGAAGGTATTAATTGTCTACTTTAAATATTAATTCAAAAACTCGTTCAGATTTAGTTGGAATGACAAATATGTTGCTTAAAATAATATTGTTCTATTCCATTTCACTTCTGTTCACCGTCGGGGGCGCCCTACGTGTCGGCGAATGGGCCCGGTTAGATTACGTATTGTCGCGACACAATTAGAAACTGTCGCGGGGCTCACACTTTGTTATGTATAAGGATCGAACGCACCGCATCTGCGCCCCCCGTGCTTTATGTGAAAGCTCGCCGGCACAGGCGCAAACCATCTGCTAATTACGTGACATTCACGCTGTCCGCGCGTTTGATATATACTTCTTACTTCCAGTGGTACATTATAAAGCGTTTTTGAAACTGTCTATAAGTAATATTTCTGCACGGTTTACCTACATACATTTATTTATACGAGAATTCTTTAGTTACCTACTATTCCGCAAAATCATAATAATTAAATTACCGTCATATTATAATCGTAAAAAGCAAAAAGCTGCTGCTTACTGTTGCTCACAAAATTTTGCTATTTATTTACTCAGAATGAAAAATTTCCAACCGATCATATTTGAAATTCTTGCGGTTTCTTTCATGCTCGCTTCATGTCATAGTTAATATTATTGGTAGCTAAGAACAATGCGTCATTTGAAACTTTTACGTACAAGTGTGCATCATTTCGGTTTTTACTATAACTATTATGCGCACATTCTTCATGTCCGTCTTTGTCACACTTACGCAGTTAGTTGTCGATGAGTAATCAATTTTTAAGTATAATTTCTTTTGTCTTCATGTATAATCCGACCGCAAGCACTAAGTAATGCAATTTTTTTATTATATTCATAGTTGACATTTGCATTTTATTTGTGACTAAGTCAAGATAGTCCTAAATTACTTGATGTATTAAGGATATTCAGTTTTAATAAATTCGTCTATAATAGAATTTGGCAATAGAATAATTGTAAAGTACATTTAAATCAAGTACATTTCAAATGGCTACGTTTAGAAGCGAAGCTATACGATAAAAAATAACTGAAACGAAGTTAGCGTCCTCTAAAGTAGCTAACGTTCTTCTCTCGTTAGTTGATAAAGGATGAACTAATTTAGATAAGCCATACACGTTGACTTGACCCGCGTTTTGAACTCAAATCGCCTGTATAATATAAAACGGAGGCAATAAAGAAGCTCTGCAGTAAATTAAGTTAAACGAAGTGGTTTAGACATTACCACCCAGTGTTTCAGTGCTGTGCTCAAACGACTATAATGAGAGGGCTTGAGCTAACACGTGTTTGTTAGTAGGTTGAACAATGGAACGCTCTTTTGACGTTAAAACAAATTTATTTAAGTGTTTATACTAGTATGATATTTAATAGAAGTTATCGCGCGTTCTGAACTCCACTCATCAGTCAGTTAATATGGAAGTAGGTAAGTTTTACTAGAAAAAAAAATGAAGCTAATCGACAAAGAGCCGACCAGCCGTCCAATGAGTAGTAACTGTAATGCATAGGCATGAGTAACACTAAAAGCATCACTGACGTATTGTCGATCGGAGTGGAAGCAGGAGACCTATAATCATATCACGGTCGATTTAAAAAAATGTTATTTACATAGCTAGCCAGTTGAAAAAAAATCCTGCTTGATGCCTCATTAACCTCAATTATTTTTGTGACTGAAACAGGGGTTGTATTATTTGTACCTATTTGTTTATTTTTTACACTATATATGTATGTTAATGCTTGACTACTATCCTGCTTGATGGTGGGGCAAAGATGTAGCTTTTATACTTTTATATTTTATACTTTATTATTCTATTTGTAAATGAAAACAGTGACTTAGTAAAATGTCTTACCATAATCAATGCTAGCCGTAGACTTTATGAATATAATTGCATATATTTTAATTTTAAATGTATGGTCTTGAATGATTATATTCAATTTCTTCGACATTAAAATCGGTATTTGAAAAATAGCAAAAACTTCAGAAGTGCTTAAAAACATCTAATATGCTTTTGTAATCTTAAGAGTATAGCGGTTTGCTATAATGTAGGTGACGCATAGACATATTGTCACACAGTTTTGTTTTGATTGATCGTTCTTAGTTTGGTACAATGTACGAAACACTTACGCAATTTCAATCCCTTTCAATATTGGAATCTCGATTGTGGGTCACGTAGAGCCTAACATCGTAACATTGCGGTACAATTATAAACGGAAGAACGTTATTGTGTAGAATTTCGTATAAAGAGCGAAACCGCGTGTCTCCCGCCGAGTGGTACGTGCTTCTACTAAGAAAAATGTAACAGGCATCTTGGAAATTTCAATTGTAACCTTTGTTGCGTTCGCACACCCCACCTTTTCCAATTTGTTCGGCTTGTGCCGCCAATGAGCGACTCCAGATATCATCGGCATACCGGCCACTCTGTTGACTCTTCTGATTAAATTCTTTCCGGTGATGTACGGTGCGCCCGCTCAGTTATTTGTCGGGTTCACTTTAACTTCCACTTATTTTTATTGTTGCCGCTATTTTCATGTCCGGTAAAACAAAATTGCGTGGCAACGTCTATTGTTAGAGAACTAGCCGTGCTTTGCTGAAACTTATACATTTTAATACACTATTTCTACTTTTCTGTTTCTATAGGTCTCGCGTGATTGTTTAAAGAACTCTTCTTATTTATTTACTCACAAAACAAGTTTTATTAACTTCATAATTGCGAAAACGTAGCAACATTCAACAAGCAGCCTATTAACAGTGAGTTGGTACAATAACAAGGCTCCGAAGTGGCGCTACAATTGATAAATCATCCGAAGCTCGCAGCGCTAATAGAAGACATTATTATTTGTTTTCCTCGTTATTTATTGTAGCCCGGGACAAATTCCGCCGAGACACGATTCCCCGACAGCCTGCCGAGAGCCGCGCCTACTCCTTCCATACAACACAATAAATATTAACTGTGTAAGGACGACACAATAATGCAAACCCGTAACTTCGCAGATTAATATAATATTTTTACGCCTGAGCACAAACAGAGCGTTGGCCTAATGAAATATGGCAACGTGTACCTTCTTCCCTGATAAAATTTCCAGTGTCGGAGTTTTATTGCGACGCCAGCCCGATAAAATTCAAGTCGGCCGAGCACTGGAATAATTTACATGGTGGTCCCTTTATGTTTTTAGGTAGGGCTACCGCATTTTTACCATACGTCCGCGAAAACTGGCGATCCTATCCATGTCCTTAAGTTACTTTACTTTATTATTCTTACCGTATCATCGCAGCAAAATATTACGTCATTGTAATGAGGCATTCAATTCAAATGTTCATCCGATAATGTTGATCATTATGATGTGATATGCAGCCGAGTTTATGTAAGCGGATAATCTCTATTAAAATGGTAATGAATTGGCACTACCAATACGCTCGCCTCACTGGATGCCGGTTATGATTATTCCGAATGCCGTACGTAAATGTTTTACTTTTTTTAATTAATTAGCATGATGTTATTTGACTCCCGGGAATCTATTCTGCCTGTAATATATGTAAGTATTAATAATTAATGTAACTGCGGAAAAATATGTACGTATTTATGGATATACATTTGTCAACTGTCAAATACTCTAACAAAATATAATTGTACTGTACTTGACGTTTGGATTTTTTTTTGTTTATAACCCAAATTGCAAGCATCCCGCTTGTAATAAAGTTTGTCACTGATAAAACAATTGTGATTCTATGAACTCAAAAGATATAATCTCAAATATATTGTACGACATCGTCTCCTGAGGCATCTATAATTAAATTGAACCCTAGTCCGATTATGGTGTCCTCAGAACACAATTCAGTGACTGCAGCTTGTTATTCAAGACAGTTTAGACTTTGAATATAGCTTCAGTTATTATTATGTTCTTCCTTCAATTAACGCCTTTTAATATCACCTATATATTAATTAAAGTGAATACAAGCTAACTGTATTTCGGCTAATCCAGTAAAAAATGCAGTAAAACTAACTTTAATTCAACAAAGGGCCCAAACCTTAAACCATTGTAATAGTAATTCGCTATTCAATATTTTCCGCATTGCTCCGGGGTAATACGAACCCCACAATGGGGTAATAAAAATCGATGTGTAAAAAATATTCATTGAAAGCGATTCAAAATTCACGGCCCTCGGATCACGTGTCAATCATGCTTCTACCGGTTTGTAGGTACGTGTTATTCTATTTAGCTGTTATGTTATTCATTGGCCATATCGTTCTTACCCAGATTCGCGCCCAACAATGGAACCCATGCCTTATTATATTCTTCATCGAGAGCGTGAAATATTTGTACGTTTGTGCGTCTATTTTTCTTTTTTTATGCTTTAAGTAGGCAAACGAGCAGACGGTAAGTGATCATTTACTCCCGTCGATATTAGCGACACAGGGGATGTCACCAACGCGTTGCGGGCCAAATTTTCAGTTTGGAAACCGATGTTTATGTTAGTTTCGTTTTATAGTTTGTTAATTTACTTCAGAAGATGTCGCTGTTCTCTGTACTTTTACCCACGCTTTAGTAACATTACGTCAGTGTTGAATAAGATTACAAATTTTGGTCCGCTTGGAAGTTTTTTACACTATATAAAATAATGTTTGACTATATCTACCTACTCTTACCTGATGGTAAGAGATCTAGCCTTGGATGGTGAAGCGTACTAACTTAGAAGATGCCTATAAGTTCTTATCGCTCGATCGTATCTTCCGTAGTCGAGGTAAAATTATGACACTCGAACGTGTTTTTATCTTATTTATATGTCTGATTTTATAATTATAATAACTTATTTGCAACATCAGTAGTAGACTTAAGATTAAAATAGGTTTGGTTTATATGAAAAACAAATGAAAGCATAGTCGGAATCGGAGCTTAGTTAACTTATCTGGAACCAACCGTAGCCACTAGGGAGAGGGCGCGTATTGTATTACTTATGCTACACGCATTCTTTGAAACCTGAACTGTGGGATTCTACTCTTTTGTTGGGGCTCGATTTGAATATTACTCTAATATGATGTTTCTTGCTTTTAATATTAATGTATGCTTTTCGTGGGTAATGCGAGCCATATTGGATAATAAAATGCTTTATTTGAAGCGATGAATTTGAATAACGTTATGGACGAATTTTTATGGCATAGTCTTTCCTGATTTAGTTAACTATGTGAAATAACTAAAAAGTTGATATTAAAATAATGTGTTTTTTAATGATAATTCTATATTATGATTAATATTTATCGTCACTTACTGCCGCGGTGCTGGCAAAGATGGAAATAGGGGGCCGTTTGAGAACTGAGTGAGGAATTATTTTTTATCTTTCAGTACATCCAAATTTATTAGTTGTGCATATTGATGACACACAGATGAGGCCTGTAGTGTAGAGGATTACGGATTATGACCCATTTCGCTCAACATGTTGATTAATATTGTTGCAAGTTAAATAATAAACGATCTTTCAGTTTCACCTTCGTTCTAGAATTTCCTTAGATGTGAGTAAAAAAGACATTAACAAGCAATCATTTTGACATACGTATGTATATTCAACTGAGATCTTAAACAATAAGAGAGATGACACGAAAAACGGCCGATTATTTATTGAATCCAATTGTGGACATAATATAACAAACTAGCAAACTAAATAGTCATAACAATTTCTTGCCGGCATCAGTCAAAAGGGCTTTTTTTCGTTTCCGATCTAGAACGTTCGTTCCTATTATAGTATTCCTGCTCAATGTATTAAACGTTATATTCAGTTAATCTCGTAGCGCATTAACAGTCAACAATTAAAAATTCACGATGCGGCGGCAAAATCCCTGCGCCCAGCTGTCATTATACGAAGAACACTTCGCTATTTATGTGTCTGAATTAATGTACCCCATGTATTACACATATTCGAGGTAAATTGTTTACATCGCATTGCCAATAATCCACGACTCGAGAATAATGCGAAATCTTTTTACGGAATTCATAAATTTTGAGCAACAAAAGAATCCAAAAGCCATTTAAGGTGCGTACGCGGATGCGACCGCATTATATTAGTGATATGGTAATGTGATTGTTCGCGATAAATTAAACTGCGGAGCCCCGAGACGCGCCTGCTCGCAGCAGGACTCCTGACGCCCGCGCAGCGGAGTCGCCACTCGCGAGGTGAAACACCTCGCACATTTTGACAATATCGCACATTTTTCAAAAAACACCACAATATTACCTCAACATTAAATGAATTGAATTGAATTTCTGCATTGCGTGGGATGTTATGTAGCCCAACATGAAACTCTCGTTCATTGAAAATACATATTTCGAATGTAAATATAATTTGAAATTATGGCGTTCATGAACTGTCAACCACCGTAACTTGGTAACACGAGCTTCGTGTCCCGGAGACGCCTTTAATTGGCCACGCGCATTGTTCTAGTCTCTCTCCTTTTATGAAGCGAAACCAAAGTCGCGGTCCCGTCGATTCTCAATTCACTGACTCATTGTCTACGGCTATCAAATAAAAGTGTCACCACTGTTTCGAAGAAATTAGTGACATTAAACTGCTGCGTCGACAAACTTTTTATATAGTCCTCTACGAACGGACTATGATCTTTCTCGACCTGCTCTAAATTAGGTGAGAAATGTTCAGTTTGACGCTCGCTTTGCATATCGCTGCAATAAATCTACAGAAGCTCTAGCGTTACCTCAGTCGAAGAGCGACGTGGCTTCCTTTGCCCTACATCTCGAAAGAGGTAAATAATTTCGTCCGTCGTCGATGCCGGGGTATACGGCACTTATCGGGAGCTCGTATCATCGTATCATGATCTTTGGTCGTAAGCCTATGTCTATTTGTTACTAGAATCCCCAAAGATCGTTTATACTAGATAATTTGGTCCTCGAATAACAACGAGGCGAGTTTATGTAAATTATAAGTATTCATTATAAGCTTCTCTTCTGAGATTTGAGGAATAACGACGCTGATGATGATATTATAAAATTATTTAATAAAAAGGATAAATAAATATAAATAAATATATATGTACATATTTTATTTGCAAATCTTTTATGTATTCGTAAAGAGTTTCATTTTTTAGACTGTGGGATAACGATGAAGATCGTTTTGAACTTTCAATCTAAGAGGAAGATGATAATAATGCGAAGCTTTTCTATGACCCCATTCTAAGTATGCAGTCGCCTAAGAGGAGGAATTGCCTCGTGGGCTATGCAGGGTCGGCGCGCCACTTAACTCTATTGTTTTATAGCGCGATAATAATATTGGCGCAGCGATGCCGACGCCGCGACCGGGCTGTGCGCGTCCGATTGTTTTCTCACACAGATCGATTTACAGTTACCGTCGATTGTTGGGCGTTTGACTGGACGCTATAGCATAACTCTAGCATTCAACGCGCTTCCCATTATCTCTGGATATTTAACTACGTCCCCGCATTGACCCCGCGCGTACACCGTACCTTCCTGACTCCTCCTCCATCAGATGTAAATGACGATCGCAAAGCGAAACGAATAATTTTATGGCTACCCGCTTCGGTTATCGCCAATTTGTGTCAACCGAAGCATTCGTTTAATATTAATAAAAAAGCTGGCCCCTCAACCCTCCGCGTGTGTACTTTTACGGTCGGTTGGATGGCGAGTTATTTGAATAAATACTTCGAAGAGCGAGTTGAGCTGCGGTCTTTTGAAAATTATTTATATATTTTTTATCAGTATACAATAAAAGATGTGTCGGTTTCAAAGTATAGAGTGACGCCCCACCAGGAGGCACATTACTAATGTGGATGATGCGACACTATTACAACCCATCCATTATCTAAACAATATGTCCTTATAGTATAAAATAAAACTGAATACATTTCCAGCTATTTATACCCTGCAGGAGAGCACGATCCCTTTTATATTATTTTAATAGTGCTAGTAGATTTATAGGTTTTTGAATTTGAAGGTTAACCACGTCAGCTGTCTTTCTCTGGGTCAATGAAGCAGACGATCAAAGCTTAAGTAGTATGGAACATTGGTCGGATGTTCAGTGAAGCTCGATTTGTAATTACATACGGTCACGCGGCCGCCACCCGTGTCAACGCGCCAAAGTTAATCGCCTCTGACGGGCGGTAAATGATGCGTGGCTCTACCCGCGGACCTACTTATGTCGTCCGCGATAATCACGCACCCTACACACTGACTGATCACTCAGTATCGCGTCCGATCCGACTACCTCACAAAAAAAATATCGACGGCTACATCGATTCCTACACGTAGCGGCGTGTATGGATATTTTTTGTCGACGGACGAAACAAAGACCGTATAAAGCATTGTCCTCGTCGGAGCGCATACGAGTACAAATGTTATGACAATGTATGCAATTTCGTGTACAAACGAATTCATATTCCACGTCGTCTAAAAGAGTCGTCATACGGTAAATCTTTTATGGTAATACATACCGGTGTACATCCATGTATTTCGATCATGAGGTCCGATCGTGAGTTTCGATTCGTGCTCGGTGAGCGCGCGGAACCGCCGGGACATGAATTACTCCTCTGATGAGACGTTATCGCGCCCTCGACGCTGGATCCTTGCTCGCCGGTGTTGCTATTAATTAATATATGTTTCAACAATATTCGCTTGTAACGGCTAATGTTCCATATCCGAGATACATATCGTAAACGTAGAACCTGTTCAAAATTTGTTTGCAATGCTTTCACTGTTAAAACCATGATAGTACTTTTGCTTTAGAGTAAATACTTTTGAAAGTCAAATAGTAGCTAGTTATAATGTTTTATCAAGCGGGTAATAGCACTAGGATACATGTTTCTACATATATAAATGTGAAAACTTTTCTCAATTAGATATATGTATATGTTATAAAATAAATTTAAACTACCGATAATTCCTTGGAAATACCAGATTATCACAGCTACCAAGTGGTGAACACCGGTGTTCGTTATCAAGGTGCAAATAGACCGCCCAGTGGTTTGAAAAACATGAACATACAATATTATCACCGGACAAACACGCTGTGTGTGACATAACACTTATTCCGACACTTACGCGGCTACGATTATACTATCGAATACCCGCTTCCGTGGATAATGCATGTTTGATATGGCTTTTGGTGCAAGTTTAAATTAATGTTATTTATGGTGGATAATCACAACGATTATGGAAACAATATCTACTGATTTATAAACGGCCTTTTTATAATCATCATATTCTAGTACTTTTATCTTACTATACTTATCTGTAATATGAATTTAGTAAGTGACAGGTGTTCTTTATGTTAATAAGCTGTTTTTATAAAGTCTGTGTATTCAAAAATAAACTGAAAAGGGTTATAATAGAATCGACTGATCTATATCGTGGAGCCCATCTCTCCTTTGATAAATAGATTTTTTTCCGACATAGCTGGATTCAATTCTGTTAAACGTATAGCATGTATTCTATTGTTATATAAAATAGCTCTTATTTATTTGTGAAACATGACAGATAATTCTCGACCGCTACCGATAGAGATGTCTTTGTTGAAGAAGAATGCTTGTTTGGTCCCGTTGAATATAATGCACCGTTTATTGTTGTGCGATGTTTTGGTTATGAAATTTTATTGTTATGACAAATTGTGAGGTCGAATTTAAGCCTTTCGTTTGTACATCTGTGCAGCTTAGTGTATACTCATCATTCAGCGAAATCTTGCCTCCACCGTGACTTAACGTGGTTAAGTCTGATGTAAGAATAACATCTCTATCGTTATTGAAAATAGATTTAGGGTGAAACATGTTATATGAACGGTAAGATAACGGCATGGATGATAATTCCAGAGTATCAAATCATGTTTTACGTTCTGAACCACCAGACTGGAAAAGAAGCTGACGAGCTTAAGAAGAAAATCAAACCAGCTGCCTGTGAATTGTTTTATGCCGAGATTTATCTCCTATAATTTATTGTTATAGGTTCAGTCTTTGAAGTTATTTTGATTCATTTTGGTAAATTTTGGTTGGCAAATGAAAAATACCATTTATTTACTCGTATTTATAGAAAAGTTGTTCTCTGCTTTCTTACAAGTTCTTTCTACGTTTGTTTACTATCAGTTTTCTGATCGGACATCCAAAACCTTGTTTGTTTATTATATATATACATATATAGGTAAATATATACAGGTAAATAATTAAAATTATGGAATATGGCTTCAACCGATTAATGGCCCACTAGAAGGCAAGGGACTCCTTGCTACCGAGGACGCCTATAGCATACTCTAGCACGCTGCTTCGAAGCGGATAGGTGGATTATTTAGTAGACAAACCGAGGTTAATTAACTTGGTCGATCACTTTGTGAGCCGCTGGACTACAAGCGCTCCATTATGGTGTTTCGCTGAAGCTATAGAGTTCACAGTCCCTTAAATATTCTTATACGAACTTTCCGTTCTGGTACATTATTACATAAGTCGTAAACAGCGGACGAGAGAATGGTGCATTTAATTCTTCGAGAGATCGTTGGAGCCTGTATCGCTTGGTTTATTCATGTTAGGGTTTTTTGAAATATTTGAGAACATTAACTTTCGCTAGGTCGACAATGCGTCAATGACAACTTACCATCAGTCGACTTTTGTGTAAATTATTAAGATTTTTTAATTGAAAGGAATGTAAATTAAACAGTTATAAATAAAAGTTTTCGTTGTGGAATTTTGTTATTCTAGACCATTATTGTTACATATAAATACACTTTAAAATTCGCGATAGAACGTCAGTCGCAGGGGACCACTGCGGCCGAGTAAAGAGCATTTTATAAATGTGTTTTCAGAATAGCAAGGGAGACGCAGTCGGTAGCGGAACGCACAGCGATGCACCAAGTTTAATGGAAAAGAATTGAAAAGTAGCGCGTCTATATGGTAATAGAAATTGCCCGGAAGAAAGGAACATAGACGACAGAGTGCATCGCTTTGAATTATAGTTGTTTTCTTGAAAATTGAGCGTTATTGCGTACGCTTTAGGAGTATCATTGAGATCGCGGCTTGGGGATACAATTTTGTTGCAAAAGGAGCGTCTAGTTCTGTAAACGGAAATAATTTATCGTGCTTACTCCTTTCTAATTCAATGTAGTTTGATGTACTTATTTTTCCATGTAGTTTTAAACATTTTTGTTGGATATTCAATTAAGGCAATAACTTTTAAACTTCACTTTTATGGTTTATGTTTTATGGCCAAGTTAGGTTTTTCAGACGCTTCTAAATCAGGAAAAAGTATTCCATTAAGTAATAATGAATAAGCCGCTTGCATAGCAAATTCAATATTTTGATGATTATTTTTCAAATTTTCGTCAATTTTCTTAATATATTGCAGCTTTTATTAAGTCAAGGTCCACACAGAAAAATCGTGTATTAGCTTCAAAGAAACACGTTGGGGCTTAAATATTTTAAAAGAGAATAACGGGAAATGTTTTGGATGTGAACGAGGATGCCCCGGGCCTTTGGTTCCCACTGATTATTTGTAAATAAATAGACGTGTGCGTGTTTGTACAAATATTTGTCACGAGAGCACAAGAGGGCACTTAGCGCTATGTCATTGTTGTATTCACTGAGCGTTAAAAAGTCGAAACAGCTTTAAGCGTCGAGTTTTCTTGTTTAATGCGAATACATTTTGAAACAAATTCTTATTAAGTGACAGTTCTATAAATTAAAGTGTGATCTAATAGTAATTGTTTGATATTTAATAATGTTTTTTTAATAACACGGTTGTATGAACCTATCTACAACCATATGTTTAATAGATAGATAGTAACTTCTTTGGAATTAAGCGACGTATATTATATTATATCAGTAATTCTGTACGAAAGTCTAATAACAAATACCTGTTTACGTAGATGGCTAGATGGAATTCCGTTAGTCGGGGTCAGTTGAGGGGGGAGTTGAGGGTCACATAGGTCAGTTGAGTAGTATCTATTACGTTAACAAAATTTAGCCTTTGTTTATTACACTGCAATAAGATTGCTGTTTTTAATATGAAAATATTATTAGTTTAGTTATTCAGATAAAGTATGTGTATGATTTAGAACATATATTATAAAACCAATAAAGTTAAATTACTAAATTAACATTTGAAATATGTAATGAAGAATCATCGAATGAAGTTTTAGAATTGGTGTTACTGTCAAACTCAAAACTCAAACTCAAATCATTTATTTCAAGTAGGTATTTATAAATACACTTATGAAACGTCAAATATTTTGCATCTACCACCGTTTCGGAAGGGTGCCTTATAAAG
>DWJN01001883.1:0-16617 GCA_018248895.1 Carystus phorcus | reverse complement strand
ACTAACCATGGCCACCAATTGTTAAGCTGGCCAACCAATCCGCATTGGAGCAGCGTGGTGGAGTATGCTCAAGATCTCCTCAGTGATGAGGAGAGTGCCGTGGTCATTAATGGGTTGAAGGCACATACTGACACGACACGCGTGATGTAAACATGTACATCATTATATACCAAAGCAAATAATTTATTCATTCTTTATTCTCATAGTTTAGTATTTATTCTAAGTTTCATGCAAATTTTTGGAATGTTTATCTTCATACGACTTTCATCCTTTATTTTAACTACCCAGTTAGAGTTAAAAATTTGCAAATTTTATAAAACGTGTTCATTTTATTTAAGCGATAGGCCAAATACCATTTCGTATTTTCGTGACTGTAAATATAATAGAAACATTCAGTCCCTATTTCACCAACTTAAGTGTGGAATTTCCAAAAATCCGGTATTACATAACAACTACATTATAAGCGGAACCTTATAAATTTCAAATCTTTACATAATATTTCGACTATATTAAAGCCGAAGCTAAATATGAATTTCGGTTTTCAGTCTGGCTATGAATGTCCTTATCTTACGAGTATGTCTTGTCCAGAGCACCCAAGTCACCGGAAATCCTAGTGTGGGGCCTATGACTGTGTAGCGTTATTCATTCACATAAAAATCTTTAAAAATGCAAGTGAAACCCCCATTAAAAAGAATAAAACATTTTGATGTGGGTGTATAGAGGGTCTAGATAGATTTGTGCAAATGATAAAACTGGCACCGACTTCTTAAGCAGTTTCCCTTATCAAATTATGTTACTCGTTTTGAAGGCGGTTTAACTTTTTTGTTTAAAATAAACATCTTACTTTCTAGTGGTTTCTACAAACAAAAGCCAAAAGAAAAATAATATTTCGATTCTGAAGTACACACCAATTAAACGCTCGTTGTTACGGGTAACTCAAAAATTACCCGTTAAATGTCGCTTAAATTTATTTGCGACTATATAACAAGTACCGCCTTTCCTTTAAAAAAGATCATCCAAAAAGGTTCTCCCATTAAAGTCTCTCATTCAAACTAAAACACATAAAAAAACTAAAAAAAATATATGCTACCTCAGTACCTCCTCCTTTTTTAAAATGAATTAAAACGAGCATGTTGGGTTTAACCAGTATTAAAAAAAATACAATATGCGTATTAAATGTATTGGAAAAATATTGTACAACGTAGAAGTATTATACAAAATTTTATAAACAATCTAATTTGGTCAAAATTTAGTAATTTTTCAGTACATTCATTTGGAATCAAAAACACCAAATGCGATACTTTAAATTAGTATTAGACGGAAAATGTTTTCGTATACAATAGTTGTAAAATAAGAGTAATATTTTCAAGAAAAAATTGTAACTACAAGATATTGTAACACTGCCAAATAGTCATTTAAAAGTTAAAAGACAAAAACAGAAAATTTACCTTCATAATAATTAAGTAAAATATATTATTTTTTATGAGATATATAAAGATCGATATTTACAGTTGGGACATGTTTCATATTAAAATTGATTCCCATGAGAATATTTTCGTATTGGCACATTTTCGTATCAAGAAATACACGTTGGAAGCTTACGTCACATTTTGCAATATAATTTTACAGGCGACATTTTAAAATGCAAACTTGCGTCTTGGGTTTGCTGTTAAAAATAATAAAAAAGACAATCAGAATTTTATTCATTATCGTTACTTTTGAAGTTATTAACAAACTTTACTCACGACATTAAGTTTATACTCTACGGTTATTTTTTGATGTCTTGGGGCTATGTTAATGTTTAAGTAATTCTAATAATTTCCCTGAAAATATTAAATCCATTAGATGGGATTACTTCACTAAGTGTATAATTAACTCAATGAAGTTTGTTTGTTTTTATGTGTGCCACATATAATAAGTTTTTCTACGTTAATGTTAAAATTCGGTGTACATTTTTTTTCAGGTAGACGAAGAATGATGAACACATACTAAAAATCAATACATTTAAGTTTAGGAGCTTAGTTTCGGATGGTGTACACAAGTATTTCGTCAGTACGACACGCAAGTACGACAAATTGAAGGAAAAGAGTGTCGGTGATGGTAATTTCCGGTCTCCGGAGGTAGATGTCGCCGCTTGTAGCTGTAATCGCCTTCGAAACATTTTAAAAATAGTCAGTCATAGTAGATGTTATGACGAAAACAGGCTTTTTAATAGGTCTCAAATGTAAAAAAATTGCATAAGTTAATTCGGTGTTTAAGAAAACAACATGTAACAATATTTGTTTATTTCGTTGTTCGTGAATACATTCAAATTAAAAAAGAAGGAAGTGAGGAGGATTGTATGTCATAAAACACTGTTAAACGCAATTACACGACAGCTTCTGCAATGATTATTATATGAAATTTCAAAAATAAGCAGTAAGATAATCAGTTCTAAAACAATATGCGCCAGGGTAAAAATTATATTATACATATAACGTTAAATTATAAAGTGCAATGTGTAAGTTTTCAATATTACGTGCAATTGTCTGTATAGTATATTTTAAAGAATATTTCGATCAATTCCCCTTTTGCTGTTTTAAAATGGAGACCGACAGACTATTTTTCTCTTAGTTTATTATGAAGCTTGATGCAGGCAATATCCTTGTAGCTTCTTTAAGGTTGTGCATGTATACAGAATATAATTTGTCTGCTATCATAGTCAGAACCTCTTTTCTTACTTCTAGTGTTTTGAGTTGTTTGTGCCTTATTGCCCTTGCCTCGGGATCTGAAACAATATATTGTATTAACTGTGTTTTAGTATTCCTTCCCGTTGACTAACAGATATACCGATCTGTTAATATGTTATATATTTTTGGAATTTGCTGATATACGTTTCTTTATTTTATTAAACTATCTAATTATAAAATCAAAAGATGTTTTTCACGGATCCTATACAAACTATCAACAACTATTTGTCTACCTAGAATGATGTATTTAAGTAAAAGGTGATTTGCATTGCCCACGGCACGACATTTGCCAACGCAAGGATTTGACAAAATCAAAAGTCATTAATATTTTATACTATATCGAGTTTAATACCCCAGCCGTTAAATATTAAGGATTTTCCTCATCACAAAGTTTCACGCCCATAATATTAATAATTTGTCAAAGTATTTAACCACAAAATTCCATCTAAAAGAAAATGTTTTTCCCCGGCCCCATACAAATTTGCAACCTCTGTATTTTTGAATTTGAACTGATTAAAAAGGATAAATACATATTAGATACTTAAAAACATTATTTTTTATCTTATTGTACGGTTAGATTATAAGGAAATTTATTCAAATTTTGTCATTCCTGCATCGATAGTTTTGACTCATCTCTTGTTATTTCGGCTTAGGCCCAGAGTCGATAAACCAGTCACGTGAAAAAAGCTTTTGCTAGAAGTCAATGTAATTAAATCATTAAAATTTATTACTTAATATTGATAGAACTGATGCAAGTTGATATTGTTAATTTATTTTTGACCAGAAAATTATAAAAGGGTGTACACGCTAATAGAACGACATGGCGATGCATCGTGGGAAAAGCGGTGACACAGAATCCGACTGAGAAATAACCGACCACTCTGTCAAGAGTGCACAACTAAGAAGAAGTACACGCTATATTTTATTAAATTATTGGATACTGTACCTGCATGAATAGCAGCGTCTAATTCAGGAGAAAAGAGAAGCTTGGGTTTGCCGAATACTTGAGAAACAATCTTTTCTGGTCCAATTTCATAATGTGAGACGCCCTCAAAGTCCTTTGTAAGTAAATAGTTAAATGCAATAGTACCAGCTACATCTGAAAGGTTTGTGTTATTAGTACAATGTGATGTAAGTAGTAATAATTTTTGTAGATCACTCACAAATCGAGTAAGTTATTTTGATTTAGACGTTGTTACTGGTAGACAATATAATGAGTGGTAAAAATTAATTTATAAATACACAGACTTGAATTTGCGTTTAGAAATATGTTGAAGATAATAATATGTTAAATTGTAGAAAGATATTAAATTTCTTACATTTTAGTTAAAAAAGTTATTTAGAATATACTGAATTTCCAAGCACTCATTGTTGCTATACATTTTAAAATATTTTCAATAAGAGAAATAAGCGCTCATAGCCCGGTGGCTCGCGTCGATCCTATGCAATCGATAGGGTTAAGCAACTGCGGGCGCGGTCGGTACCTGGATGGATGACCGTTAGTGGCAAAAATTTCTTGAACGTTTTCGTGTTTCGGAGGGCACGTCAAATGGTCGGCCCAGATTGTTATGGTAAATAACAGTCGTTAAGCCATATCGGAAGCCTTCGGGCGGCTTAAATACTTCCAACACTTGGTTTGGCCAATAATCCCGCCACCAGCCTGGAGGGAGTAGCGTGATGGAGTGTACTCCAGACCTTCTCAGTGAAGAGGAAAAACCCGTGCTCAGTAGTTGGGCCATTAATGGGTTGAAGGCATCACACAGATTAATCCCGACGGTACTCATTTTCGTGTGTACCTCAACGAACGAACAATAAACGAACATCTCATTAAGTAACTGAAACACTATTAGTATATCATTTTTACTGCTAAACTTTGTGTATGTTTAATAGAAAACTTGTAAACTCACTTCCGCTTAGTGTAAATGCTCCAGTGAATACTCTTCTGGTCCTTCCGAGCTCAATAGTTATATCTCCAAATATGTTGGTATCTCCATCGAAAGTCATAACAATATCTTGTTTTTTTGTGTCCATACTGTGACAAGAAATATTATTTGCAATTGTTAGATTTTAAATTAATACAGATATAACAAATAGCGTTAATAAAACTTTATTATGAAAGCAATGTTAATTTGAGATACCACGCAAGCAACTCCGCGCGTGATACATTATTGGAAGTCATAGTTAATAGAAAAAATACCCAACAGTTAAGTGGGCATACGATTTTGTCATATTGAGGCGGCATAGAATACTGAACCCAATCCCATGCCTACATAAAAGACAGTAGAGGCGATAAAACCCGGCCTCAATGCTTGGTATCAGTGTCTTTACTATGGATTGTGATAAATGTTTTTAATAAAACTGGTTTATTATCTTTTAGTAATCTTGTTTGCCTAGCTATTCTTGCTCGAGTCAGCCCTAAGTCATTTTTTTATCTTTTTTATTTCTTTTTTCTTAAGAATTATTCATTGTTATTGTCTTTAGTCGATGATGACCATTTACCATCAAATGGGTCGTCTGCTTATTTGTCGGTTATTTATATTGAAAAAGACGATAAGTAAAGGGGATTTCCGAAAACCATCCTAGCAATTTTACTAAAATCACATCACTTTTATATGTCTGTGCACTGTTCCTTTAAAAACCTCCAATATTTGGTAATATGAGTTGCAATCTAGTTGGTAGTTGTCTGCTAAAGGAATCCCGGTCTCGAATTTCGGCCAATACATATTATTATGCCATCGTTTGTTGTTGAGTTGTGGGTGTTAGTGTTTATTTGTTAAGCATTTATTTAATATTATTTATGCGCGGATATTAACTTCAAAACTATTGAATTACAGCTATGCGGTATGTGGTGTCACATAATAGTGCTATAAAGATAATCAAATGGTATGTGGTATTTTCAGGTGTCTACCAAAGAAATCATATAAAATAAATACATAAAACTATAATCAGTACTTTTGTGTAATTGTTAATCTTGAAAATTGAACTTATATGTATATTCAATGAATAAAATAAAAAGATTACAAATTAAACTTCCTGTGAATTGAATGCCCTCTGATAGGTACACACAATATTGGTACATCGATGGCTATGTTGTTATTACACGGAACATATTTATTCTCCGTTTTACTAACATGTTCACTAATTATAATAAGATCGTTTCTTACTCGTAAGTTAATAACTGTTGATCTTTAAATCCAGTCACGAATAGATTCTTAAAATATAATTTCAACTCAGGTTCGCATTTTGGCTGGAGGTAAACATCGTTCATGATTACTGGATCTATAGGCCATATATTGTATTCCGGTATTCCGTTGCTAGTTTCGGAAATGAAATTTTTTTTGGAAATTGCCAAGCATTTTACGTCATCCTTCCTACACGGTGTAAACGTTAAACCTGTAAAATTATAAATTATTTCAATCAAATATATGCTGATCCCTCTTATACGTACTATATTCTTGACAACTGTCTTTTTAGAGGTCGTAACTTAACATCGTAGGGAAATAAATGGTACTGGTAATATGTGGTAGAAGAATTTATCCACGTGATCCAGAAATTCTATGATTGAATTTTTATATTAGTTTACACTTCGTTTATAAAACAAAATGTGCCACAAAGCATTTCGACAAACTCTCGCAAAGAAAACGAGACTACCTAGAACGTTTTTTTGAATAGAGCGGAATTTATTTCACGTAATATTTTCCGCAACTTAAAAAGTTCTGTCTTTACGGTTGTATACATCATAATGTGTTGTACTTGTTAGATTTGAAGTTATCTTTATGTGAAATTTTAATATAATCGGACTAGAGCTTAGGCCGTATAAGTATAACAAACAAACATACTCAATTACCGTCCCATATTAAATATATAACCACCATTTGGTGTTGTTTTCCAAAGTGTTAAAAGAAAATATTATTGTTTTACTGCAAGTAAAATGTATATTAACAAAAAAATGTTTCTCGCTAATTGGTTTTTGATTTGATCGATTTCCTTTAATTTGTTAAGAAATAATTTGTTAAGAAATTATTATAATCTGCGATTTTTTGTACATCACACACAAATAAATGTATAAATCTTTAAGCATGTATCAAGAACAAAAAAGTTATTATTAATAATCAATAGTTTTAAAAATTTATCAGGTTTTTAAATTGAGCTATGATCTAGTATTTTAATATTTTTGTCTGTATTGTCATTCGAAATCAGAGTATGTTTAATTTCAAACTTAAACAAAGTTGATGAGAATGTGGTAAAATTTCGTGAAAGTCAGTTGTTAAAAACATCAAATAACTGTAGATAAAAAAAATAATTAAAAAGAACAAAAAAACTGTATTACCTCCACTGACGACGCTTATTAGTGCAGTTAAGCAGAGTATCGGAATTACTTTAACACCCATGTTGGCAGACCAGTATAGTACAATATACATTTCTCGACTCAACTGTCGCTTTTATAGTCTATCCAAATACTTAGGTATCTTTCATAAAGTTTCCTTTTCAGTTTTATTAGTGAATTATGGACTGTGTTTTTGCACGTCATACTAATTCAATCACTAGAAATTTAATACAACTTTTTAACAATAACATATAACAAACTATTATACTTTTAAAACAATAAACACCAAAATGAATATAGGATACGACATAAACTTCACAGAAACTTCTTACACTAATGTTGTTTTCTGAGATATGAATGTTACAGAAGATATACAATTATTGAAGATATAATAAATAAATAATGCAGAAAATCCTTAACACAATAATAATAAAAGCAAGTGACTAACTCCTTAGATGTCTCGAGAAGGCAAAAGACGTATGCAAGGGACGATTTCACAATCCCGAAATTGTTCGATGACAATTCTTTAGTGAAGACTTACATATATGTATGTATGACTCGTGCCGAGTTTCATTTGGCTTATCATAAGGTATTCTGTCTGATATTGTTAAAGCTTATTATATTCATAAACACCTAAATAATGTGATTACCTCGTAGGAGTTCCAAAGAATTATCAGTCAGAGAATACTCTTAGAATTAAGTCCGTTTTCTGTCGTAATACATTTATTTGCACAGCAAGTATAGAACACTGTGAATAAATCAATAAAGTAATAATTAAAAAGCAGCTCGAGACTCACGTAATCTCATATAAATTGTATGGAGTATAATCTCAACCCTATATAATAAAAGTACTCGTATGTACGCTCCTTTATTATTATAAAGTCATTCGATACCGTTGTTATATATGTACATAGATGTAAATTAAGAAAATGTTAATTTTATTTATTTTTAATTTATATTACATTTCAAGTTTAAAAATTATTTGTGAATAAAATACGACCATCATATTGGTTCGACATATTTAAAAGTGAACTAGGTATATTTTGATCAGAACTTTTAAGAATAATGCGTATCAGTAGTTTATTATTTTTAAATTTTACTAAACTTTAACAAAATCTTATACTGTTTTTGTGGATCGGTTTTCCACAAAATGGATGGGACTGGGTATGATAATTTCATTGAAAATTAATAAAGAAATATATCGGACTGACATTATTTTATCAATCATTATTGGACATGTGACACGTGTGGGGGTGAACGAATTGGTGATCGGACAGATAACAGTTTTCACATAAAATATATTATATTAATGACTTTTTGGAACATTCTTACGGCAGGCTTGGAGGAGATAGGAATTTTGCTGCGCGACTAAACTGAACAAAATGTGAGACTAAAACCGTAAAAAAAACATAAAACGGAAGTGCTATAGTCGTATACACAAACAAATAGTGTATCTATTCTATTTCTCCCTCTTTCTTTCCGTTTTCTCATCCCTTCTCTTTCTAATCCCATTCCGCCTCGCCAATGAACAGTAGGTATATACTCATGAATTTATGTACAAACTACGACATTGCATCATTCTTTCTTTGTAATGTGTCCAAAAACTACCGTTTTTACTGTATGTTACCTATTTGGTATTTACTGAAATATTTTATTTCCAAAATACTTTTATGTACTTAAATGAAAACCAAAAATTAAAAGAAAACAAGAAAAAATATGTAATATACTTTTGATTCTGTACCGCGCTTTAAATTTTTAAATCTTGGATGAACATCATCACCCCATTTTGTATCCATTAAATGCTGTATTCTACATTTACAATATGCTAGTAGACTGTCAAAGCACCCGTTTATTTGGTAGGCTCCATCGTACCACTAAGTTGCCGAGGGTCGACGGTGCTGCCATCACTCGTACCGCATGTCGTGTCCCGTTTAGCGAACACATACAAGATTCTTCGACGTAGCATCTATATTATTTTATGTACCTATCCGACAATTGACCACACGAACCACCTATTTGTAAACGGTCACCAATAGACATCAGTAACTTCAAAAGTATTATCCATTGCTTTGTCTACTAAGTTTTAAACTGGATCTCAAGTCCTTAGACGGATCCCGAGTCGTTACGCAAATACATACGTACATATATATAACATTTAATATAAAATAAATACAGTTGCCAAGACGTGTTATTTGAACAGCAAAAATGTTCCAGTGTCTGCTTTTAATTGATTGGTTGCAGTACATTTTTCATCAAGACTTTTTCAGATATTATTTTGTACCAACAGCTGAAAATACATTTTCTAAAAAACAAGATATATTTTTGGTGTAGTTATATTTTGTTTCTAAAACTATACACTTATAATTAAAAAATTGACAAAAAAGGGAAACAAAAGGGGCAAAATAATTTGATGAGGGAAACTGCTTAATAAATCGGTCTTAGTTTCTTTAATTGAGGCTCCTGCAAAGTCACCTACTCATGAAAGGGATACAGACAAGATAACTGAAACGTAATTTGAATTAAAATCGTCTGTGACTAACCAACTCACGGAAAAGAAGAATGATCTTGAATATTCAAAGCCGGAAACGAAGGTCCAAAGTCGAAGAGAAACGCCCCGCGGCCGATCACCTAGTCGTTGGAGTGACCAAGTGACCTCACTTACTTGTCTCTCTATTACATCCGCCCTAAAAACAGTCGAAAAACGAAGAGAATGGCGTTATATAATATTGAGTATGAAGTACTTTCATGCTGAACACGACTCTCAGCAATGAAGAATACGACGCTAGAAGAAGTGACTAAGTGACCGAAGTGCGATTTGTAAAATAGATCTGCACGGGTCGCTTCAGAATATCAATACAAATATTGTGTTTTGATGATTTTGTAGATAACTTGTGTGATGCCCTGAATATCTTGAAAATAGATGCTTACTTTTCAGAAAGTATGCGCACTCTATTTTTAGCTACTTAAGAATACTATGTGTGAAAGTGAAATCATCGTTCTGTGTGATTTTGCAAAAAACTTTAGTGTTGTTGTCCAAGATGCTGCTCAATCATTTTTTTGGAATAACAATGAAGAAACGTTTCTGACTTAAGTTTTTTAGCGTGATAAAGTCGATAACTCGATGAACGCCGACTGCACTCACGAAAAAGCATGACTCATTGTCACAACAATAAGCGATAGTGAGGTACAATTGGTCTAAGTATTCGGTTTGTGAAGTATCTCTCTTTCACTCTCGGCCAATGTGTCCAATGAACACGTAAATTGTTTTCTCAACTGTTTACAAGGTAAAGTTAAAAGTTAAAGTAGTTCGCATTGTTATTAGAACAAAAATTGCTGCAAAAATTCTTGAATATTAAGAATTTGATTAGCGATATATTAATTATATTTGTTCTTTGATTATTAAAATAAAGTAGCGTCGGTCGACGAGTGCAGTAGGTTATGCACTATGTAACAATTTCGATCAAAAATATTAGGAGTCATATAAATGATCGTATAAAAAGTCAACCGCTTCTATTTAGTATTCAATAGAAAAAAACTATCGTGCGTAGCTATTAATGTATGATTAAATAAAAAAACTGATTTTTTAGTCAAATTTTTATCAATGTTTTCTTATGACGTTATCATGTAAAATAATCTGTAAACCGACCTTCCAGACACACAGCTTTTGATTTTATAGATAGAATTGAATTAAAACACGGCAGCACTGTTACGATTTCAGATGACTATAAACATGACACAGCTACTTATTATGCGCACCAAAAAATACTACATAAGTACTTTTTAGATAATAGAAAAGTTGTGTCTAAAATTGTTTACATAACCAATGTTGTCCCGCAACATTTTAAAAATAGGTACAACTCTGTTAGTCTGAATCATCATAAAGAAGATTTTAATACGAATGCAAAGGCACATTTTCAAGCAACAGCTAATAGTGAGAGACGCTGCGATGGTCTTGAAGGAAACATCAAACATTTGGCGACGACGCGTGCTAGTCTACAGTTACCTCCAAGTAGAGCAATCATTTCTCAAATGCGTTTCTACGAATAGGCAAAGTCATCTTTAAAACAAACAGCGATTTACTACTACTCCAAACACGATATTTAAAGTGAGATTTAATTGTCAAGTCACCATTACAGGAACCAAAAAGTGGCAAGTATTTATTCCAACAATCGAAGGTCTGCTTATAAGAAGAACCAGTTCTAGCATAGATTCTCATTGTAAAATAGTAAACATTATAACTTAAATTATACTATACAAATATATTTTCAATATTCTGCTGACAATAAATCAATAATTTTATAATTTTTATTTTTAAATATAAATTTAGAAAGTAAGGTGCCTTACGTTTATGGTTAGATTTTACCACGCAAACGCGCTTATTGATAGGTCACTAATGTAAAAGAAACGCATAAGCCAATTCGGTGTAAAAAAAAACAGGTGTAATCATATTTGCTTTATTTCTGCGTGTTTTTAATACATTAAAAAATAAGTAAAAGAGAAAGATCTTTGTTATAACTCTTGCACATAATTACACAATAGCGCCAGGGTACAAATTATGTTATATACATATATATGTACGTATATCCTTAAATCATCAATACATTACAATATGAAATTTAACAAGTTAAATTTGTAAATTGTGAATATGTTTAAGGATTTTTCTGAACAATTTCCCTTTTGTTTTTTTTTTCAATGTAGACGGGCAGACTTTTCTTTTTTTAGTTTGTTATGAAGCTTGATGCAGGCAATATCCTTGTAGCCTCTTTAAGGTTGTGCATATACATAAAATATATTTTGTCTGCTATCATGGAGAGAACCTCTTTTCTAATCTCCAGTGTTTTTTCATCTCTATGCTTTATTGCCCTTGCCTCGGGATCTGAAACAATATATTGTATTAACTGTGTTCTACCATACCTTCACGTTTACTAACAGAATCACTCGCGACACAGTGAATCCTAGTGCAGAAGTATGAGTATTTAAACGATAATTTATTACTAGATGAAATGGTAGACGTTCCTTGCAACATATTTATTTTATTTATTTATCTTATATTATCAGTTAGTAAATGTATTAAGGAGAATTTAAGTTTTTCTATGATAACATATTTCAATAATATTAAAACTCAGAATACATCATGTGTTACATGATATGATGTAACATTGAGATATATTTAGAAGTAGTCTTTAGCATTTTCTCATCCAGAGAAATCAACAGAAAAATCAAATCAACAAGGCATTGAATTCAACAAGCCAACTTTTGCATCTATGATAGGTATAAGTAGAATTTTCATCAAAGCATCTAACCACAAAATTCCAAATAAAAAACAATGTTACTCCCCGGGTCCATACAAATTTGAAACCCCTATCATTTTGACTTTGCATTTATTAAAAAGGCCAAATAAAAATAAATACATATTAACATTATCCATCTAACTTCCCATAGCCATAAACATGCTAAAATTTTAATTTTTCAACAACTTTTTTTATTACACGGTTAGGTTAGTTTATAAAGAAATTTGTTCAAAATTTGTCGTTCTGGCATCGATAGTTTCAACTGATTACTTCTTGTTTCGGCTTAGGCTCTTAATTATTAGGCTAATTAATAACAATATATAATTACAACAATATATAATTCATCTTAATTATTATATTGTTAGGCTTAATCTTTATAATAGAAGTGTCTTTTTCCCATATATCAATGTAATTTAATCATTTATTACTTAATCTTGATGGTAGTGGAGCAAGTTGATATTGTTATTTTTTTTTATTGGAGGTATAAGGATGTACATACTATATTTTATTTACTTATCAAATACTGTACCTGCATGAATAGCAGCGTCTAATTCGGGGGAAAAGAGAAGCTTCGGTTTGCCAAATACTTGAGAAGCAATTATTTCTGGTCCAATTTCAAAATGTGCGACGTCCTCAAAGTCTTGTGTTACTGTATAGCTAAATGCAACAGTACCAGCCACATCTGAAAGGTTTGTGTTATTAGTACAATGAAGTCAATTAAAAATTATCTATTGTCGTAGACCACTCACAAATCGAGTAGGTTATTTTGATGAAGACGTTATTAATGGTAGTTAATATAATGAATGGTAGAAATATATTTATGGATTTACAGGCTTGAATTTGCGTTTAAAATAATTTGAAAGTGTGTTACAGTTTATAAAGAGTTTGATATTCCTTATATCTTGGGTAAAAAAGTACTTTTAAATAAGCTGAATTTCCAAGCACTGATTGTTGTAATAAAATAATTTCAATAAGAAAAATGACTATATCAAGCACAGAACCGTTTCTCCTTAGGTTGTTCTCCGGTAGTTGTCTTGTATCACACAGTTTAATCCTATGCTTTACTTGCCTAACTCTATAAATCCCTTTGTCTAGAATCAATCATGATACGAGTATATTGGAACCCTGCGTAGTTGGGTCTAATACTACCCAGAAAATGACAAGAAATAACTGAATTTTACTTTACAACAATAATGAAGGATATAAAAATATATGACGATGCTATATAATATGATGTTAGCGCGTTACAGGACAGGGAGTTGTGGTCTGTTATAGAAGTGGTATCAAACCTTCAGTAACTCATTTTCACGCGTACCTAAACGAACGAACAATAAAAGAACATCACATTAAGTAACCGACACATTATTAGTAGAACATTTGTAACTGGTAAACTTTGTGTATGTTTAATAGGAAACTTGTAAATTAACTTACTTCCGCTTAACGCAAGTGCTCCAGTCAATATTCTACCAGTCATCCCGAGCTCAATAGTTACATCACCAAATATGTTAATATCTCCATCTAAAGTGAAAACCACCTCTTGTTTTTCTGTGTCCATGCTGTGACAAGGAATATTATGTTAAATTCGTGAGGTTTGTAAATCAATACAGATGTGACATCTGACGTTAATAAAACTTTATTTTAAAGGCAATGCTAATTTGAGATATCACGCATGCAGCTCCATGCATTATTGGCCGTCATGATTAGTAGAAAAAAATCCGTTAAGTGCATTGACCACGCACGATTTAGTTGTGTTGAGGCGAACCGTACATTTTTACCAAACTAAACGTGTATAATATACATACAAAATACGGTTAGTAAGTAGTAGTAGTGTAATATTATTACATTTTGTGTGGTTATCTAGTTGGCAGTTGCCTGCTCTTTTAGGCATATGTATGTATTTATAATACATCTGAAAATTGATTGTTATCGGGTGATGGGTAGCGCATCGAAAGATATTTTGTAATAAAAACGCAATCAAAGCCTTTTTCAAAAACGTTCTTCTCTCGTTTTATTTCAGTTGTCGAATCAAAATTGTTCTATTCTCTCGATATTATAAAAACACTGTTTTAAAGAAAATAAATTAAGGTTTACACAAATTAAAATGTATATAGAAAGTAAATTATTAGTGTCCCCTACATTCTCATTATTTGTGAAGTATTTATTTATTATTATTTATGCATATGGGGCTGATGATATCTTGAAAAAGATTGTATAAATCTATGAGTTGTGTGTTGTCACCAATTAGTGCTATGAACATGAGATAATTAAATGCATAATAATTGTTAGGTGTTTACCAAACTAATTGTTAATTGTCAATTTCAGATAGTTACACCATATGTATATTCAATGTAATATACAAATAAAAATGTCCTGTGAATTGAATGTCCTCCAATTGGTATAAAATATTGGTAGATCGGTCGCTATATTGGTATTACGCGGAAAATACTTATTATCCGCTGTAATAACATGTTTACCAATTATAATAAGATCATTGCTTACTTGAAATCTAATAACTGTTGATCTTTGAATCCCGTAATGAACAGATTCTTATAAAAGAGTTTCAACCCAGGTTCGCATCTTGGCTCGTAGTGAATATCGTTCATGATTACTGGGTCTATAGGCCAGATATTGTATTCCGGTATTCCATGGCTAGTTTCGGATAAGAATTCTTTTTTGGACGTTCCCAGACATTTTTCGTCATCCTTCCTGCACGGTGTATAAGTTAAGTCTGTAAAATTACAAATTATTTTGATCATATTTGTAGTTCTATCCCCTATTATACGTAGTTTCGTAATCATTATACATATGTATTATTCTTGGTAACTGCCTTTTCCTCGGTCGTAGCTTAACTACGCGTAGAAATAAATGGTTCTATTGATAGAATAATCTAGTACAAAACTTTATGATTGAAGTTTTTAGTTTACATTTACTTTTTATATATTTTATAATCAAGATTTTATATCATATAAATTGTGTAATGACGTTATATGTTGATATTAAAAGTTTTATATAAAAGTTTATTTTATTCTTTTTAGGGCATTTAAATAAAAGCTTGTTTTAAAAAGTTTTTTTTTACTTTTAATTTATTTACTTCCAACTCAAACAAAGAATGTGGTAAAATTTTGTAAAAGTTAGTTAAAGAACATAAAATAACTTTAGACAAAAACATAAACATGAAAAATACGGTAATATTACCTCCACTTACGATGCTTATTAATGCAGTCACGCAGAGTATCGGGAACGCTTTAACACCCATGTTGACAGGCCTGTTACAGAACAATATCCATTCTTTGAGTCTCTCTCGCTTTTATACTCTATCCAAATCCTTAGGTATCTTTCATAAAGCATCCTCTAGAGGTTTGTTAGTGAATTTTGTAGTATGCATTTTTCCACGTCATTTACTTTAAATACTAGAAATATAATACAACTTTTTAACAATAACATATAACAAACCGTTATACTTTTAAAACAATAAACACCAAAATGAATATAGAATATGACATAAACTTCACAGAAACTCCTTACACTAATGTTCCTTTCTAAGAGATGAATGTTACAGAAGATATACTATTATTGAAGATATAATGACGACCCGCGTGGTGTAATGGTTACCACGCCGAACCGCCGTTCGAAGGGTCCTGGGTTCGATTCCCAGCGAGACCGATATTTAATGATGAGTTTAAATTTCTGTTCTCGGTATAGGTGTGTGTGTAATTGTCTTTCTGTGTTGTCCATGGCATCCACGACTAGTGTGGGGCTATGAGTGTGTGGCGTTATTATAATAAACGAATTTTGCAGAAAATCCTTGATACGTTAATTATAAAAGCAAGTTCCAATGCCTAAGGGTCCTCAGACAGAGTCCGTTAAATTAAGTCCGCTTTCTATCGTAATATATTAAAGTTTATTTGCACGGCAAGTATAAAAGACTGTCAATAAATAAAGTAACAATTAAAAAGCAACTCAAGACCCATGTAATCTTAGTATATATAAAGTACGTGTCACGGTGTGTGTCCGTTATGGACTCCTGAACTACTTAACCGATTTTAATCAAATTTAGTACACCTTGTACAGTTTGATCCAACTTAAAATATAGGATAGGGTACATCTCAATTTATAGTTGAAAATAATATTGCAAATTGTTTGTGTAATATCTCAAATAGAATTAGTTCCATATGATTGTAACAGATGGCGGTGTAAGATAATTAATTGTCAAAATTAAGTAATTGCAAATTATTTGTTTAATATCTATTTGTAAGATATTAAACAAATA
>DWJN01001882.1:0-16619 GCA_018248895.1 Carystus phorcus | reverse complement strand
AGCATGATTATTCAGAAATTATTCGCTAATCAACGTTTCAGAAACTCGAATTGACTTTATAGAATTTTCACGTTAATGTGCGCGTTATATGAACGAAATTTTGTCAAACCTTTCAGAAACTGGTGTTTAGTGATATAAGGGCACAACTAATAAAATTGGATATTTGAGTTTTTGCCATAAATGGGTTATATTTTTACAATATTTTATTGTTGGAAAACATCTCCTTGGGAGTTTCTTCCCGCTTCGTCTACCAAGACCACTCATCGTAGAGCCTGCTGAAGCGATGGCCTAGTTTGACTTACGAAAAGTATTTGTAAAAAAACACTTCGAATAAAATTACTTGATTGAGACCTGCATTTTGCTTTAGGGCGGGATGCTTTAATGCATCCAAGCAATAAAAAACGACTCTCACAATTCCGAAGTCCTTTGATTCAAGGTAAAATATAACTCACCGCTAGTATATATGAGCATGGCTTCGGTATTGCCATACCACAGGTTAGATCTTCCCGTGTCACTCGATATATCAGTCTTGGGGGTCAACTGGATCTGTTTCTTGCTGGTCTCCGGAGCTGCATCCCTGGTGGTGATCAGCAACGGCTTGGAGACCTCCAGGGCGATGGGTCCGAGCGTCTTCTCGTAGTCCTGGGTGCACACGACCAGGCTGGCGCTGCAGTCTTGGAGGAAGTATTTCAGCAGCTCCGGCGGATGGAGTGGAGTTAACGGCACGGCTGCAAAGATTTTTTATGGTATAGAAGGGATTGTTCAGGTCGTCATTTGGAGTTTCAGCTTCAGAATATTCTGAGTCTTGTAATTTAACGAATAGGTAAATGCTCACTCGTGGAGAAAGCTGGCTGAGATAGGCTGAATATTAAACAAAAATTTGCAATAAAATTGCGACGATAAATTGAGATGTAACCTATCCTATTTTTTAAGTTGGATCAAACTGGTCATGATGTGCAAAATTTGATTAATATCGGTTACGTAGTTTAGGAGACCATAGCGCTCAAACACCGTGACTACGTAGACTAGTTGACCCAGCAGCCGTTGTTCTGCAACAATATAACCTAACAGACCCGGCCACGCGTTGCTGTGACGTGTTACGTGTGGTTAAGGTTTACATACTCAATTTAGCAGACTTACTCCGCCATCTGTCAAAATATTATGGAACTAAAATAATTTGCAATTTCTCAATTTTGCCAATTAATTATCTTACACTGCCATCTGTTAAAACCTTATTGAACTAAAGTAATTTGCAATTACTCAGTTTTGTTAATTAATTATCTTACACCGCCATCTTTTAAAACCTTATGGAACTAAAAAAAAAATTGCAAAAACTCAAATTTGTCAATTAATTATCTCACACCGCTATCTGTCAGAATATCGTATTTAACAAATAATTTGCAATAAAATAATTTAGCGACTATAAATAGAGATGTAACCTATCCTATCTCTTAAGTTTGAACTACACGCTGTACTAAATTTGATTAAAATCCGTTAAGTAGTTTAGGAGTGCATAGCGGACAAACACTGTGACACGTACTTTATATATATTAAGATAAGTGTGAATGTCATACTCATCTGTCTGCGCAATTTTCGTAAAAATGGGTCCTCCTTTCATAGACATGACATTCCTCGCACAATCCATCCATCTTTTCTTCGGCCTACCTACCTTATATCCGTCCACTATCAAATCTAGTACTCTCCTCGTAATATGACTTTCATCCCTCCGCATTACATGCTCGTACCAGTTGAAGTTTGATATAAAGTGAAAATACGTTTAAATCCTCTTTACTCTCATGATCGTCTAATACAGATATTTATCCATGTTCCCTAAAAATTTCTAATAATCCTGACTTGTCAAACACATGAAAGATGTTATTTGGACGTTGTACAGTTAATCTGTCAGAATTTCTCTTTTCACTAACGTGTTATTTTTTGTTTAATGCGTGATATTTGAGTTCGAGTTTATCAGTGACTACCTGAGCCAGTAGACGTTGTTTTGCCATATAATTTAATTTTTTAAAACAATTTTATGATAATCATAATAATGGTTATAGTGGTATACCATAGAAGCTAGACATAATTGTGCCGTTGCGGACTTTTAGACCTTTTAGAGCGAAACAATATTGTAATACATGACTTTTGAGTAACTTTCACCGTTTGCTTATCGCACGCAACAAAAGTTCAAACTTTTGCCGATTTCGCAATATTCTTTATTGCTGCTCCTCTCCTATTCCTCTTAGCGTGATGTTATATAGCCTGTAGCCTTCCTCCATAAATGAACTATCTTACACTAAAATAATTTTTCAAATCGGTCCCGTAGTTCCTGAGATTAGCTCGTTCAAACAATCAAACAAACAAACAAACTCTTCAGCTTTATATATTAGTATAGATATAGATAATATTAAATATTGTCGTACTTAATTTAATTTAAGTTTCATTAAATAACATTAAATTGCTATTGCACCATAGTAATAATTTCGAATCAGTACTTTGACACGAAGAAAAAATAATGCACGCACCAAACAAAGAAGTTCGATCTTTGACCTTGGATTAAATGGAATTTCAATGTACCTCTTAAGTTATTCTGCACTTTAAAAGCAACAGTTAAGGTTTAAAGTCGTGTAATTATTCGGATATAAACAGATTTTTCTTATATTTAGTGTTTTTCCTTGTATATTATTGCAAAATGCATGTAGTCGAATTGGCGTTTTAAGACAGAATCGTTCCTAATATCGTTTGCGTGTGTCAATGACCCAAGTCTTAAGGTTATAAATTATTATCAGATATCAGACAGGTATTTGAAATGCAATGATTACCTTTTTTGAAATTTACAAGCAGTTGAGCCATGTGATGGTAATTGGTCAACAACCAGCAACATAAAAGGCATCACCGAGGTTTTTGGGCCCAAGAAAAAGGAGAAGAAAGAAAATCTCGCAAGCCCCAGTCGGAATAGGTTGTAGTCGAGTCGTTTGGCGGCCGAGTCAAGAAAGAGGGTAGTTAGCCAGGCGGACAATACACTTAAAAATAATATGAACATTATTAAAACACTGCGAATGTTGCGGTAACTTCTGCTACGTATTGGTATTATTTTTTTAATCTTCTAGCAGGTTTATCCGTACATTGGGACGGGGAAAATTCCCCCTACAGTTCGAAAATTCTGCCAATAAAGAAACATGATCAAGTAAAAGTACTTATAAAATATCATACATTTAATACTTTGATGAAATATATGTTAGTGTGTGTTTTTATTTATAAACGTGTTTTATGAATATCTATGCACAAGTAAATTTTGAAAATTCCAGCCACTCGTTGAAATCTTTTATAGGGAAAACCGCACGAGCTTTGTTCTCTGATAAATTGAAAATTTCAAAAAGATAAATTTCGACAGACATTTACGGGTATCTTATTTACAAGTAATAACGTGGTATAGTAATAACTAACGAAATATAGGAGGTTCCTATTATAGGAGTCACCTTAGTATAGGAGGTTCGTCGCCTAAATAAGTATTCATTACGTACAAGTGTCTCACTTTAGGATCCTCTCAGTTTTGGCGGTTCAAGATTGATTATTGACTTTGTACGTACTTTGTATTTCGCACGTCTTCGAATATTTAAGAGAAAACATTTCACCTGGTCTTACTATTTTCTTCACCGAAACAAATGATATATTATTTGAGTTTGATCTGAGGTTCCATTGTTTTGTTTTCAATTATTAGTATTATTTTCCACCCCCATTTAGTGTACTATAAACTTACGTATACATTTTTAATTCAACTATAATTAAATTATTGTTCTAGTATACTTACTTATTTTTATATCTTTACTTAAAATTACCTTTGGGTATTTTATTGAATCAATATTTGCAACGTATTTCAATTCATTTTCGTAGTTTCTAGATATAATAATAATTTTTATTTATTATATTTCTGTTACTATTTTTTCTGAAAAAAAAACTAATTATCGTTGTATTCTACTGTCGCAAATGATTTTGATGGCATTTTGTATGTATGTGTGAACTTTGAAGTGTGAATTAATCTTTGTACATTTCAGTTTGAACCTTGTCAGCGCAGTAGAGATAAACCTTAACCTTGATATTCCTATATAAAAAAATAAATTCTTCTGTATGTGAGAGACCCTTGAAATTATGAGAGAAACTAAGCATTGCTTCTTTGATCATGAACGGCAGTGACCATCTTCCTACCTTTTGCGTTTAGTCTGATGGCGCAGGTTAATAGTATGTTTAAAAATTTTAACTTTACGAGAAATAATTTGAGAAATTATATTTTTCTACCTATAATTATGAGTGTAGTATGTGTATTTAAGCGTATTTAAGTAAATGTATATATTTTGGTATCAGCGCTATTTCAAATATAATACTTTCATGTATTTATAATTAACGATGCTTTGACAACTTACCTCTTATCGGGCGATAATACTTACCATACTTACTTATTATCTGATTCCGTTTTGGACGATCCTCTGTAACTCGGGACTCCGATGTGCTCCGTATCAGAAATGAATCATCAATGTGTGTATGAAGTCGTTTTACTAGGAAATTTTATAGACCAATACAAGTCGGTATTCCATAAGTTGGCTAGAATAAAATACTGTATCTAGTCATAATTCAATAACGTTATAGAAATAAAAATTATAACACTGACTAAAAATAAAAACTCGTAATATTTAACTCATCTTACTAAATCAGCTCATGTATGAAAAATGTACCTATATATAAGTATCGTTATTAAATTATGAATATAGTTCAAGATTTTTGAATTTATATGTAAAAATAAATTACTGCATATCAATTCAATAGGTAATAATCTGCGTATAATATAAATTTTACTTGTTTGAACAATTTCATATAAAAAGATTCACTTTTTGATATCAATGGTGTAATAAGAATTATGAAAATTAACTTTGAATTCAATGAAAATAAAATGTAACAAACAATTAACTTTATTTGTTATTTTCTATAAATTATGTAATCTGTGTTTACTGAAAAACAAGAAACCATTCTACTCATCATCACCTTTGATATTTGTACCTAACACAATATTAGTTTTTGTTGATATTGATATGAGTTTATAGTTTTAAAAATAAAATTAAAATTGAAGCTAAACTCAAAATATATTTAAATATTTTTTTAAAAGGTTTTTGTTATCTGATGATTAAATTTTAATAACTTTTATGAGTCAATTACTTATCTGGAAAACAGTGAAATGATAGTTGAGATATATCTAAAGACGCTCGTCTTCAAGAGCGTAAAATGTTGTAAATAGTAATGAAGATGTGTTGCATTTATGTTCAAGTTTTTAAATGCTAAGTAAACGTAAGGAAAATGATATATCTACTATTAAAAAAGCGGGTAACAGTGCAATTAAATACAGTGTTTCTGGATTGATATAATGAATGAATGTACCTACCTTCAGCAACTTAAGCTCTTTTATTAGTAAGTGTGTATGGTTGCTATGAAAACAATGACAGCGCTTGGCAATAAGTAATTTTGGAATGTTTGGAATGTGTATCAATGAATGAAATTAGCAGATATGAAATAAACCACGTAAGTATGAAATTTCGTATCCCATCCATATCCATATCCAGACATTCCTTCCATGTCTATATCACCCTTACTCATATTTGCACAGCTTATTCGCACGCGGGATGTAGATAAATAAAACAACATTGATTCACATTAAATTTATATTAACTGACAGATCTGAAACAGTCTACTGCTACAGCAGTAGGAAGTAATATAGTTCATAAAACATTATGATATAAACGTATACTTATACGTAGCAGACGTACGATTCGACCATAAGAGCCGTAATTAAAGATTTTTATAAAACAGACCAAATTTGTTTAATCGTGATAGATCCAAATTTAAATAATGAATTAAATTACTAATAAAACCATTAATGATAACCCAAGTAAATAACGAATCCTCACAATTAAACATTTAATCAGTGTAACCACAAACATTACTAAAAAAAATCAGATAAAAAATAATAATGAAAACAAATAGTAATAACCTAACGAAACATCGCATCGCTTTATTCGCAAAATAATATATGATGTGTCCATATGTTTCCAGACGTACATGATAAATTCCTTGAGATCAAAATAATTTTAGGAATTTTCATAACAAATATTAGCAATATTAAGAATTGAAAAGAGTTGGTAACATATGATCACATTTATGCATTGCAGTCATCAAGTCGCCGTAGCCGTGTGACAGATCTGTCGCCTAAAACTAGAATAATCTATCGTCAAAACTTACTCTAATATTATTCTAGATTAAGCTCAGGTGACACTGTTTGAATAATTATTTGATCATGTAGATCATATGATCCGTTCGAATCTTGAAGGTTTTCAAGTGGTGCGTCGATATGACGCGGTGTCACCTGGACCTCGTCTAGCAACAGTTTAATTTCGCGCTACGCTTATAATAAACAAGTAACCAATAAATGAAATAGGTACAACCAAATCTCCGCTGCACGCGTCACAGGCCGGGGATCGACAAAAAAACAACAGTTCATCGTATTAACCGTTCTGATTTTACTCAACTGAATTTAACAGAAATCTTCTGGTAACTGATATATTTAAATTAATACATTATACACAAACGTAAATTATCATCACAAAAATCTTACACTATATATTTCTTACTATCTACCGTTAAAAACTTGAAATCGCTACATACTTCAAACTTATTCGAAAACAAGTCTATAGATGAATACGATAATAGAATATGATAAATAACAAATTTATCGTTAGTTTAGTATTTACACAGTTACAACTAATCGATACTACTAGCGTGTGCTTTAAACAGTATGAGGAGAGACAAATATGTCCGCTAAATATATCTGGAATGGGAGACGGCCCGCGGGGCTTGGACGCAGGGCCAACGAGAGCCCGTGGACTTGTAACGACGGAAGGCTGAGGTATGCAGTTACTGGGGAAATTCAAAGACTCGCGGGCCACACCCTCACAACACTTTCTAACCCTATTACTCGTTACTTGAGGTAGTTAAGTTCCAATATTGTGTCACTTTTAAATTATTACTATCAAGAAAATATTTTTTGTTATACAAAAATTTTCTCAACAATAGGTATAGTAAAACTTTTATTAATTTTACATTCTGCACATATAGTTTGTATAAATCTGTAAATATGTATTTTGTTTGTATAATATTGTATGCAAGTACAAGATGCGCGTAACTGTTATTGCAGCTTCGATAGCTGATTCGAGTTCCATGTTGCCGTGAGATGCTTAGCGAACATAATCTGTTAATAATAAAATAAAGCTGAACATTAAGTACATTCTTCCGAACACAGTATACAGTTAAGTTATAAAACAATTTATCATTACCATCGCTAAAAAACCAGTGCAACATGGATTCGTATATCTTGTTCTTTTACGAACAATATTAGTTTAAACTGCACAATAACAGCTGCTCACAACCCTTCACACAAGACAGATTGTACGTATATTCATAACCAACATTAAGTAGTCACAGTCATTAATAATATCATCTACAATTATTATAGTGTGAGCGACATAGAACTACTACAATCCGAAGCGTATCATTTTATTGCTTGTTCAAAATAAAATATTTAGTTTCTTGTACATATGTATACGATATAGATAATTTTATTATAGTCGCTGATGAGGTAGATCAACATTGTAAGTGTAATTCTACTTGTATAAAAATATTTCTGCAATATAATCAACATTCAAATACAAACATAGTAAGTCGATACAATGTTTATATTGCACTTTACTTTTAAATAAATGAATATACGGTTCCTAACGCTGAATCGACACATGATATGGTTACGTTCTGAGAGCGTATCAAAATATTCAACCGGTTAGCAATATGCATTATGCACCCGGGTACTCGGAGTAACGGCCGGTCGGTCGCTCGCCGCTCAATTAAATACGAATAATAAATAACGAGGTGAATATTTTGAAACGCCTGCGCAATGCGGCCTTGATATGTTCCATCATGCTGCGATTTATCCGTTCCATCATATAATTATGTACAACGTATTCGACCGCTATCCCTTACCTCTCGTACACAACTACGAAAATCGATAATCATGATATTTCATTTAGTTCTATACAAAAACATTTACATTATCATTTTAAATTATTGCTAGAGAATTTCATTATCATTATGCTAAATCGTTAAAATTAAATCGTTTCGCAACAGACAGTTGGCGGAATTAATTTGGCAACGTTCAGGAAGACTACTTTCCTACCACTAACGAAACAGGAATGTACAAACTAAATTCGTTCAAATAACTCATTGGTAACTTAAATTGGATATAAATTAGTTTAAATTTCACGAAAGATCAGAATTTCAAAGAAGTTAACTATCTTAATATTAAAACAAACGTCAACAGATAAAATTAATAGGAAGCACCGGAAAATATCAATACAAATACAATAATTGAGTGTAACATCTAGAACAAAACGCTAAGTACGCACCTAGCACGCGGACGTCAGTGAGGCGGGGTTAGCCTTTCATAAATCGCGTTTTCGACTGAATGCTGATTAGTTGTAGGTCGAGCCTGGAAGGAAAAAAAACAATAGTAGCTTTTGGCGACCGTACTTATCACAGATCCCATAACAATCTAACGAGACTTAGGACGATAAATGTATTGATTGCCAAGTTACCAGTATGGTTATTACAAATATAAGATAAAGTCACCAAAAGCGACTACATTTTTTTTCGGTTCAACGGGACTTATTGTCGAATCTGTTTATGACGGATGTAACTTCCACTGTCCAGCGATTCCAATGTATTAATTGTGATGAATGGTACATTGACATCGAATATTACTTTAACGATAATAGTTCAGACGCCCGCGAAGGCGCTCACCCCATATACGATAATTACTACCCTATAGAACTGTCTTTAAAGGTATCAATAGATAATAATATGTGATAAATCGTAATGTTGCCAAAGTTATCGTATATTCGGATATCAAAAATCAATTTATTTAATTCATTACCTTGAATAAGTCTCATTTTGTACCAATCGTTTAATTTATAAGAATAACAATACTTTATCTCGTATTTTCAATATTAAAATAATTATGTTACGACACCGCAATATCATCTACTTAAATAAATGTCTGGCAATGGAGTCCCAAATTTCAATATTTACAAAATTATTCTAAGTACTTCTCAAAATACACACAAAGCTTTCTTTAACATTAACAATTATAGGCAAATCATAGTTTTTTAACTAAACTTAAACCATCTATGGTCCGAAATTTACAATTATAGAAAAGATAATATGTAGTAAAGTCATACAGATGACAATCACATTAAAATGACAATATATAATCTATAACATTTTATCTAGTTAACTGTTAACTCTAAGATCATTTCAACTTTTCATATGCGAAAATGATATGGATCGTCAAAAATATCGCGCAATATTAATCCAACGTCATGTAATTATACATTTAGCGCCCAGACACCCAGACATATAAAGTCACCTTGCACCGAAAGCAAGGTTAGATTGAATGAGCAACAAAAAACAGAACTGGCGGACTAAACGAACACGCCGAAGTCCGGAGTCTCGAGCCGCGCTTGTTCAATAAGGACATAACAGATTTACAACAAAACATCGTGCGCGCCGCGATATAACATTATTAACTAGCGATATAAAGTAAAACAAAAAACGTTATTGAAATGTTTCTCTTATTTCATAAATGATATGTGTATGCTAACATTTTTCTTTTAAAATGATACTAGGTTGATATGAATCGTTCAAGTAGACGAAGAGGGCGATGTCGAGGATATTGAAGATGAAGACGAGCGCTGGTTTTTCTTAATATGAGTGTCGAAATGCTTAACCATGTGATCTTTACGTATAAATCCTTTGCCGCAATGATCACACGCGAAAGGTTTACAACCGGAATGCAGACACATGTGCCTGCGCAAATCAGTTTTATGGTTGAACGACTTCGGACACTCGTTGCATTTGAATGGCTTATTGTCTGCGTGCTTTAGATAGTGACCCTCGTAGGAAACGTCGTCCGAAAAACGTTTACCGCAACGATCGCACTTAAACGGTTTAGCGCCCGAATGGAATGTCTTATTGTGCTGTGTGAGGTAACAAGCCTTATTAAACAGCTTATCGCATTCGAAACATTTGTGCACGGTCACTGGCACGCTTTTCTTTAACTGATTTCTCTCAGTTAACGGTGTACTTGGCACAGTCGATGATATAGAGGGAGAGCCATGGCTATCGTTTTCAGCCTTCGCACTCTCTGGACTCGCTGGAGATTTCATTTGAGCCCCATAATTTTCTTTATTAGCATAATCCATTATATCTTCTATCTTCAAAATTTGAAGCTCACTCGAGTCAGTTCGCATTTCATCGTCTTCCCGCTTTATAGTTTTACCCCCTACCGCATAAGCGTATGGATAAACCTTAACGTTATCTGTATTGTAATTAACAACATTATCTTTGTTAGTTCTAGCTGAAAAGTTATAATCGTAGTCCATGTTTTGTCCGCACACATCAATATTATTAGTATATTGTATTGGTGAATGGACTGGATCGACGATAATATAACCCGCGGTAGACTCATCAGCGACAACTTGACCCCCCACGTTAGGTGATGTAATATAGTTAGAAACATAGACGCTGAAGCTCTGCGTTTGGAGCTGCGCGAAACTCGGCAGCCGCCCTCCGGCAGGCTGATTCGACGTTTCTTGTTCCATAACTTCGACTTCTTCAGGTGCTGATTCACCAAAAGTAGCCGGACTGGCTATAGGCAGATTGTTGATAGCCATATCCATAACGTGGGGGGCCATCCCGTTTGGGTAACTCGGTGCTATAGTCTGCTGAAAATTCTGACCCAAATATAATGGGGTGTGCGTGGGGTCCGCCACCGAAGGCCCCAAAGGATCCGTAGACCTCGGGTTGTATGGGTTGACCCCCAAATGGCTGAATGGCGGAAGGGTGTGCGCCGTAAGGGCCGGCGTATTCTGGGTTAGGACTGGAGTTGAAATATTGCTGGTTGACACTGATAGCAGGCCCCTCATATGGTGATTTTGAGAAACAGAGGGACCTGCTTCCCCGTTTGGGGGATTCGATGTAGTTGATATTACTGCACCCTTTGACCCTTGATGACTATTATCATTTGAAATCCCTATACCTGGCGGTTGACTACCTATATTAATCGGATGTGATCCAACTTGATGCTGTAAAGAATGATTAGCTAATGGATTATTAGTGAAATTATTATCTAAATTACCCTGTTGAAGATGCGTATATGGTGACTTGGACTGCATGGCTGCCACTCGATGAGACCGGTCGAAGCTCTGCGTTGCGTAGGGTGACTGTAAAACGCTCTCGTCGACGCTTCGCCCATCCTCTGACGGGACAGGACTTTGCGTATTGGAATCTGCGCTCTGTTGTTGAGCACGTTGTATGTTATCGCGGCTCGGGTGATGATGGTTTGATATTGGCATCGTTGCCGGATCGGGTTGGCCTGATGATCTCACTGCATTTTTGTGAAGTGTTGTATTATAATGCCTTTTTAGATGCCCAGAGCTCGTGAACCATTTATTACAGGCAGTGCAGTTGTAAGTTTTCGGTCGCCTTGCTTCGTTCGACTTCCAGTTGGCACCTTTCCCGCCCATAGATGGCAGGGCGGACGACGTCGGATTTGCAGGTTGTGTACTTGTAATTTGTGGCGCTGTCGGTGAATCATAGGGCCGATACGGTGGCTTCATATCTGAATTTGAGGATTGGACTATTCCCGCATAGTCAGTTAAAGGTGGCATTTGAACACCTGGATATATCTTTTGTTCAACATGCATAAACGGCTTCTGATCATGATGAACACCGAGAAATTTGTCTTGTGTATAAGCGAATTTTTGATCAGGATGATACATTTTTGTATCAGTTGCGTATGCTTTTTGCTCGGCAAACATTTTTTGATCTTTAAATAGAGACACTTCACCGTTAATAGGCGGGTTTGCATATGTTTTTTGGGTTTCCCAAGGCATCATGGGCACTGTTCGTGTATTTACTTCGCGACCGGGTGTTGGCGTTTCTTCATAAGTAGTATTTTGTGGTTCGCCTTCGTTTCCTTGATATACAACTTTTTGTGAGTCCAAATCTAATATATCCGACGATTCTTCATGTTCTTCTTTAATTTTTACATTTTCATTTTGATACCCAGTGTTATTGTATTGTTTGCCGGCAAATTGTTGAAATCCCATAGGCGTCGACGTAGGGGCTGCGCTCGTACCAGCGTGAGCTGAGTTACAATGTTCATTCAATTGGACGGCGGATTCACACACGAAACCACATTTATCGCATTGGTTAGGTGACGGTGATGGAGTCGGCTGATTTAAGGGCTGACCGTACAAAGGGCTCGACGAAGACACTTGCGACACTCGTTCTTGCATATTATAGGGATGAAATCGATTAGGTTTGTGGTAATCTTGATTATATTGAGATTGCTCCCAGGTGATCTGCTCAGGATGTTGATTTTGTGCAAAGCCAGAATGTGAATAATTATTACCAAATTGAGTGCTCGGCGAAAAATTTGTTTGATCTGGATTTTGATACGGTGATGGTGCACTATGGTAGCTTTGTGGCGTAGCAGGATGCGGGAATTGGGCTGAAGTTTCCGGCGTCGCCCGTTGCTGAAACTCGGGGCTCGGTTTGGTGATCATATTGTCACTTGAGTCGGCAGGAGCCGACACGGTTGTCTCGTTCTTTATTTTAGTGCCGTTATTATTCTCCGTGTCATTTTGTGAATTTTGCGTACCCCATTTAACATATAAATTTTCTTTATGGTACTGCAAATGTACCTCTAACGAGTCGACACTGTCCAAATAAAGATCACAAATCTTACAGTGGTAGTCCCTCGACGGTAGGGTCGACGACACGGCGTTGCTGTTAGCCATTTAAATCATCAATCCAACGGAGAGCACCGTCTCCTCCAACGAAAAAAAAATAATAAAAAAACGACACTTCTCGCGTCGACGGACATGTAGTCGAGGCTGCAATAATCAGGCGCTACAGGTTACAGTCATGGTCGCGGTCGCGGCCTCTTCCCTTGCGAGTCAACTTAAATGAGGGCAATGTTTCCGAAGAAAGTTTTTCGCGGCATCGCCGCGCGGGCGGGCGGCGCACCACGTGCGCGCTGTAAACACTCCGACGCGAGGCGCGAGCTACACACAACAATCAACAAACTTATTTACGTCTCAGTCCACGACCGCTCGGCTGTTTACAATTGCTCACTGATCAACTCGGTGCTTAAAAAGTTTATTTTACTTCTTTAATGTCACTTGAAAACGGAACAATATAAACAGTGTCTTAAACGAACTTAAATCACAGCGAAAACGTTAATTTTTTAACTTGGCACTTGTTTGTGTTCGCGAGAGTGCGTTGCGTTTTAGTTTGTAGTGGTAGCGGTCCGGAGGCACCGCGGGTCAGCCGCCGGGTACGGACGCTGCGAACGTTTACTAGCAACTGACAGCCTTCCCGAAGTCGCCTTCGGGGGCATGACTTCAATAACAATTCGCAACGTCGTCCCCCACCGAGGCGTGAGAGCGAGCGAGACCGACGCGCGGTGATGAAGTTATTGCTCCTTCGTCCTTTTGTGCGTCCTTGGTGCGAGCGAGATGGCATGCAGAGGCGGAAGGGGCGCGGGGGACGAACCCGGTCCTACTCTTTCTCAAAATTGAAATGCCCGGTCGAAATGTCCGGTGATGCTGCGTCCGAGTAGGACAGCGATAGCAGCCACCCTTACAATGCGGGCCGCTGGAACCTTGCGACGTATTTTCTAAATTTTAAAACCCATTTTAACGTTAGGCTTAGTTAGTTGCTATTTTCTTAAGCTGTTATCAAACTTTTAAAAACTACGTCTACACATTACGAGTATAATCATATTTATTTAAATGTAGTTATAAAATTAATAAGCATTTTTTATCGCGATATTATTGATAAAATCTAACGTAAAGGATCGATCGTCTTTGGTTTTGATTTAATTAATTAAACATTTCCAAATCACATTCAGTTCTTAAGTACGTACCTACGCTCACATTGTCCAATGATAATTACTAAATGCTATTTCCTCGTTCAAAGTCAATGACCGAAATAGAACAAAAGTTAAATGATATCACCACATATAAAAAAACACGAGTCTCAAGGTTACACAAATAAAATTTTTACACATCACACTCCTTGTTTAGATATAATAGTCGAATAACAAGCAAATAAGAAAATCTTGTTATAGATTAATCAAGCTCTCGTCTTGCCGTTTGACGGAGCAATGATTATTAAATTATAACATAGATATACATAATACGTACGTAATATTAATGATCTTGCAATAAAAGCAAAAGTCATTTGAATGTTTGCGCGCTGTTTACTAATATTATTTTGTATAACATTCTTGTTTTACTTTTACATTAAGTATGTATAAAGTTGTTTATCATATGTTAAACAAGGTAACGAGCAACTTAAGTATTATACGGACCGAAACCTGTAACAAAACATGTATAAAGGAAACGGTCGAGCGCCGTGGCCTAAAAATTTTGCATCGAGGGATGGGAAGGGAAGGGAGGAGAATTTGTTCCTTCAAAATTTTTCCTAAACACGCTAAATTATACACGTGCCAAATTTGTAAGGCTACAAATCTACTGGTTTTAATTTGGCCGTGATGTTCAAGATGTAATTTCAATGTAACCGAAAACGGGGTGCGTATCGCAGAAGGACCATGCAAACTATGAGGGGTGCCCAAATCGATTTTCTCGGACTATGCCGATAGCTACACATCCTCCCCTGCCGTTTTACACTCGGACTGCGCTTAGCTATACATATCACGCTCTATAAGCTAAAGGATTTCATTACGAGGGATAGTCTACGGAATTAATAGAATGTAGCCGATTTCAGAGGTGCTTATGTTAAATCAAAATGTTTCCTATATTAAATGTTTTGTAATCTCCTTTTATGTACGACGCTACTGTATCATTATTTTTGTATTATTGTTAATTTTGTTAATGAAGTATGACAAATTTTAATCACCTGATCCCGTATATGGGTAACATATAAAATATATACAAATCTTAGAACCTTAAGAAGTTTCATAACAGGACAACACTCCGAAATCCATTGTGAAAAAAAAACTTATTATACAGTTATTTTATTATTGACAAGATACTTAATACTGGCAAAAAGATATATTCCCATTGAATAAAAGGTATAAATTATGGCGGTTCTGTAAAAAACAATAAGAAGTAATACTGCAACAGATTTTCTTAAGTATGACAATAAATTTTAGCTATCTCTCTAATTTATAGATTTTTTTTCAGAATTGATAAGCTCAAGTAAACATGATATTTATAAGCATGCCAAATATAAATAGCAAACCTTTTTTTGGGTGCGATAAAAATGGCATAGTATAACCGAAGCGAACTGAGGGGTATAATAAGTTATGGTTTCTAATCGTTAGTTAAAAAGTAGGTAGTTGTGAACAAAACATGAAGTTTACATTATGTGTTTCTCCTCCGATTCAAAGTTCGAATTGAGGAATAATTTAACTCTCTTTTTTGTTATAATAATAATGTTAATACTGAACGATCGAAGCGTTTATCGATTTCATTTTTATTTGTAAATGACGATAAAGTCAATAATACTTTTATTTATTTACTACCAGCCAGCGCCATCGATTCTTTTCGATAAACATAATGCTTGATTTTACAACTACTTGTAATAAAATATTTTTGTTATTATTACAATTTGACCTAAACTGTTAACAAAACCTTCATATAAAGTTGAGTACAGTAACTCGCGGCAACAGATTTATTATCCGGGTTAATGTATAAAGCGATGTATATTTGTTAAAAAATTAACCGATTTCAAAAAATCTTTTTTCCATTAACTAACAGGGATCACACGAACGTCAAGACCATAATTTATTTATTTATTACTTAAATTACATATAATTGGAATGGTGAAAACTGTTGGTCCCACACTAGGATTCCCTTATTATGGATATTGACGAGAAACTTATGGATAAATGTATTATTTACGAGCGCTGCCTTTCAGGCAAGACAGAGTATCGTTTATAGAAAAAATTTAGAACTTAATAAACAACTAATTAAAGTCCGCGATGACATAGTTAGTATTGATATAATATAATAAAAGCTAGGGTTTATAACAAAATTTAAGTAATTATTGCAAAATCCTTACGAAAATTAATTTTCGTATAGTTAAGTAAATTTTATCCACATAAAAATCCTTTTAAAATGACATAAGTAATTGAGACAAATAGTAAAATAAAAAAAATATATAAAATATACATTTGCCTATTTTCACTCATAGCATAATAGATATATTAATAAAAAAAGTCATAAAAGTAACATCATAAAAAATATAACTTATAAGGAAGAAGAGGTTAGATTCAATTTAATGTTTTGACTATTGTGATAAATATGATTCATTTTAAAGTACTGTTAACACTAGAAAGACGGGAGCGGTCATTTGACGGTTTTTCAATTTAAAAATTTTGTTTATTCCAAAACTGTTTGACTCAGTTTACTGATAATTTGTGACTTTTATTATTATGA
>DWJN01001881.1:0-16620 GCA_018248895.1 Carystus phorcus | reverse complement strand
CTGACCAATCTTTTTTGTATCAATTTCCTATTGATATGAAAATAGCTCATGATGGGCGCTACAACTCATAAGAAGCGCTTATTAAAATTGAAAAGTCGTTTTTCAAATCATCGTATGCTATCGCCAAAATTCTAGTTAAATAATTGATAGTACCTAATAATATACATACATACGTAGTAGTATCCAATAAGAGAGTGAATAGGCTTTTAGAAAATTATTGCGCTTATTACATTCCACTGCGCTTATTTTATTACATAGTATGGGTACTTATAATAAGTAATACCTAGTAATATTTATGTCTATCCTGGTTAACGATTTTCTGAAAGAATGAAATGAAGTGAAATTAAATGAATGAAGAATGAAAGAACACCTCTGCTTATTTTAGATTTAAAAAGATCCGCATACTGGCCGTAAGATTAAAAAATTAGCGAAAGAATTTACTTAAATATTTGACAAGATATTATTTTGATTGAAACGTATTTCTATATACTTTTTATTCTGAAGCGAAGCGTTTTGGATTGACTTATAATTTACAATCTACGTTGCTACGGTAACTGTAGCTACGGTAACTAACAGCCACAGCGAAGCATGAGCTTTAACTAATCCTTTATAAAATTATACACATAATCACATAAACTAGTCAAAAGGGTTAAAGCACCATAGAAGGCAACGAGAGGTCGCATAGCTATCGATCGCGGCTCGCAACCTCGGGTTTATGGCTGGGTTTAATGAAGTGGCGAGCAGTCCACCTGATGGTAATGGCTTATTATGTTAAACAAGCACCACTTTCATAACCAACAAAATATACACTCAACCCTTAACATTTAAAGCGCTTCCATATTTTAAGGATTCAATGAATATTTTAAACGTTTAATGAATCTAAAGTAATGTTTGGTAGACCGAAATAAAGCGATCGTTCTGCGGTTAAAAAAAGAGTGCTTTTTAACGATTCCTACCCTATATTTCACCGTGTTGTCCAGCGGAAATGGGAATTTTAATTCAGTACAGGTTAAAATTCAAATTTAAACCACAAAATTACAAACTACATATGTAGATATTTTCTAATGAACTTCACTTAGTTTAAAAGTTACGAGTTATTTAATATACTACCAGCAAATATTAAGAGATGTGAAGCTCTGTGTATACTTTAAATGAATTCAAAGAACAAAAGAAAAAAGAACATAAAAAATGTAGAAAATCAGGAAAATTCTGGTATTACATAAAAATATGTCATGATAATTGCAAAAAATGCGGGTTTGCGATAATTGGATACATCGCTCATTGAATACAAAAGGGCCATAAATCAAAAAAATTTCAAAATAATTTTATTGCAAAAATGAGATCTATATCGACTAAATAATTTAGGTAAAAAGAAAAATTATTTTGAGAATTTTTTTGATTTATGGCCCTTTTGTATTCAATGAGCGACATATCTAAATTTTTGCGTGTGTATATCAATTTTGTTTTTTTTTGTGAATTTCATTGAACTGGTAAACATTATAATATATTCTCATAAGTATACTGGCAACAAAAGAGCAACGACAAAAAATTAAAAAGTTTTCATTTTTATCAATTTATTAATCTTATAATAATATGGCTTTCATACTCGATTTAAAATTCGGTGTGAAATACAAGAGTTGACCTCATTTCGCCAGAAAGACGACATTACACAAAATATACGGCAGTCTGGATCTCTTATTTTTTCTGCATACATTAAATACGGCACGTATATCACGTGATATTTCGTATTTTAAGTTGCCAACTACCGTCCCCTGGGATTATCCGATATTAATGAGATTAACGAAATATGTGTGGAAATATACGTCGTGTTACGTACTTTTAACTAGGTTTAAACAACTCTTTGTTGATTAAATTTTGATTCTAGTTTTTGCCGGAATATTGTTATCTCAAATATCACATCTAATGAAATAGTCGAATCATTTAAATTGTTAAATTTTACTTTTGGATAACTTTCACTTAGCCCCGAACTGTTGAGAATGAACCTTTATTACTTGCCTCTATAACAAGTAAAATATGTTTTCGTATAAGTAATATTAAAAACATGTACAAAACCTATATTAACTATTTGGAGAATACCAATTTAATTTCGAAGGCACGGCTCAACGCTACCGCAAAAATACCTTGTACAACTTTACATTACCAACGTAATAATATTACTGTAAATTCTATTACGATTTCAACTAAGTTAGTCTGCTCTGTATTCATAGCAGGAGCCAAGGTATTAAAAGGTTCCTTTAAGTGGAGGGAACGTATAAAATAATTGCTTTAAACAATTAAATAACACAAGAGAATTTTGTTTTCCTAAAACGAGAATAGAAACTCATAATTTCTAAAACTTCATACACCAATGATCCTATATTTTATTCTAGGATTATAGACATGATTATATCTTTTAAATAGAGGCACTGAATGTCGAATAAGAAGTCCTAACTTCTACTCCCAGCCGAAGCAGACATTTATTTGGTAGATAAATGCATGTCTGCGGATCCAAATACATATTTATGGTGCCACATATATACACGTGTCTTACAATTTACAACACGCAATACAAATTGTTCCCTTATTATCGCTTACAACTATTACTACTAGAATATTTTATTTATTCAGCTCATAAGTGTGGTTGGATATGGTAAAGGAGTAATAAGACTAGTTCTTTATAAGAATAAGTATTATCATATACCTCTGTTTCTTTCATTATTAGGCCATCCAGCAAATTAGCGTCATAGCGTCGTAATATAACTAACAATATCCAAACACCAAGCAAATATCGTCGGAATTAATTGTTGGTAGAAAATCAAGTAGCTCCAATCTTGCTCAATACTTCATTCGTTAATCAGTAGGATGCGTCAAGAGCCAAAAATAATTCGTACACAAGATGAAGGAGCCCTTTAGATGTCATTAAAATGATATACAAATCTTACGGTTATCATATTGATACCCAAATTGTTATTGTTATGTTTCCTTATATATCCTGGTTCTAAAGTTTTCAGGCATTTACCAGCAGCAATACTAACGCTCGAAACATAGCATGGCATAGGCAATGCGTATGTTCCAGATCCCTTGAGACCTTTAATTACATTCGGTTAATAGGCATTGCTTCAGGTAACTGCATTGCAGATACCAAGCGTTTTATTGAATTGAATTTCTTTAGTGGAGAACATACTTTTATTGATATACGAATGAACGGACATGCAAAGCGCCGAGTTAATTAGAAGTAGTATAAATGTACTCATATTTATAATTTATATCTTGTGTTGCGGAATCAGCAGATAAGACGTACTGTGCAAAATAAAAAACACATTTTGTATCGGATCGGATTCTGAAACTAATTCTCGAATCCACTGGAAGACATAAAAAAAATGCAAAATCGATGCAACTGTTTAGGATGTAATTACTGACATACCCGCGAACAGGAGAATTATATACCTATATAAAGATAAAGTGTTAATGAGTCGAATCAGTGCCCTAATTTTTATCTAAATAGACACTGTTATCGTTATAGAGTCCTTTGTTTCTTATTTTTTTATTCCTTTATCTGTTAGTGTGCGTTTTAAGGAACTCACTGAATAAATTAAGATAATATTGATAAATTGTTTTACGTCATCGTTTATTACACTTTTCATCGCGGGAACGGGTTTATACCCGCTGAATGGGATATAAATGTTATCATAAACAAATTGTTGGGAGCTTAAAAAAACAAGAACTATTTTACTATGTCCACAATAGAGTAGAAAAAAATAACGTTATAATCTTTTATTCTCAGAAATGTCACTAATTCCAAAACCAAATGATTTGGCAATATTCATTGATTAAGTATGTTAAAACAGGTTTTAGTTTTGACATTAGGTATATTTGGAGTTTTCCCCACCCATTTTTTTCCTTCCAGATTAAGGTATACATTTACCTTGTTGTTCTTGTTTTAACGTATATGCGTGCAAGATTTACCCTTAATCTAAAATTATCAAGTCTTATAAAATTATAGACCAATGGCATCAAAACTGAACAATTTGACATTTCTATCTTTATTATAATCGCATAAAATCGATTTAAAATCAAAGATATGCGAAATACATACATGCGTATATAATTTGATGCTTCATTCATTTATACATGCATGAATAATATGATAAGATATTTAATATTAATTATTTGTGCACTGTGATCTGACTGTGACCGTTGATCGTGTTTACCAATAACTTCTCATTTACTGGCTCAAAGTACACAGGTGTCTGTCTGGTGGCTTATTTGGCTCCCGACCAAAACTACATACAAACTATTTAAATCCGGTTTGACCAAACTAGCATACACATTTATGTGCATCGAACCTAAAGTTACGCTGATCAAGAATACAGAATTTATAATTTTACTTAAATTTTGTTATTTCCTAATTTAAAGAACAGTTATAAAATCAAACGAGACAATAACTGGTTCAATATTCATTTTTTTTGTCGCAGATAGTATACGAGTATATTTTACAATGATACGGGTACAGACGTTATGTACAAGCCAGTTGTATGTCCGTATTTATCCATCCGTATCAGTTACGTCAATGCCATCTGTCATCCTGTACAAAGTTTGATAATTTAGTAGTGTCCACGATCTATGCAACTGGGTCGAAATATGAGCGCAATACATATGGCGGAACATACCTGTCGTAGGAAAACTACGAAAACCAATATTCCGTCAAATCCCAAAAGGAGACCATTAAATAACAGAATGACAAAATAACAATTTTGTGGGATCATTTTTCTAGAGAAATTAAATAATTTCCCAATCTCTGAACTGTTTTAGTGAACATATGAAGCATGGCTTTATTAAAATCCCCGCACTATACCATATTAAATGTAATATGGTAATTTTTATGGTTATGTGAAGAAACAAGTGGGGTTAGGTTAGATTTAATTAAATTCAAACAGAGCTAGGAACCCTGCGGAGTGGGATTGCTTCGGCCTCAAGTAACACTCCCGCTCACCCCATTTACCCTCCTTCACTCCATCTTTAAAATCACCCATAATCGCACAGAGTATTCATGGTCCTACATGATTTGATCAGCTTCTTTAGGAATTTGATCAAATGTCACTCATAATTTCAGTGCGACATAATGCATACTATAGAAGTGCTTCAGACATTTTACTCGAAACATTCATAACGAAACTAATTATCATTCAGTAAGTAGTCTTGCTGAATAATACCGTCAATCTACATTGTCTTTAACATTAACGATATCTCCCTTCAAAGTTTACGCTCAGAATATTAAGGATTCGATTTGAATGAGCGAAACTCAAACGCAGATACAAATTGCTAACTTTGCCATATCCGCCGTTTGTTATTCAACTGGGGTCAGTAAAGTTTCACGCTGTAAAATTTATGTCAAGATGTGACTTGGTCAATGCACTTTAATGAAGATTTTTTTTTTTACTTTATTACACTGATGTATATGCAATAAAAATATTTATTTCTTCGCGATAACTGGAATTACTTTTGAAATAATAACAAATAATCCCGATTTTTGTTTAATGTAAATTGTTGATAATCTAGCCGGTGAGCCACATAATGGTATATGATATCTGAGGCCTACCGGCATGAATATTACCACGGCATGAATACACCATTGACCATAATTTGTAAAGCTTCATTACGTCCAACGCTTGTCAAACCAAAATACGAAGTTCCTACAACCAACATAAGACCAGAATTAGCCCCTTATCAAAAGAGGAATGTCATTCCACTTCAGGTAAACGGTATAAAAAATAAAAACCGATAATGTACGGTCGGTCGAAGTCGAAGCGAGGACGAAAACGTTTCATAACCGGCCACAGGACTAATGAATAGTCGAAAGAGAGACCAGTTCGTTTTGTACCAGGAGTTACACAAGGTTATTGCTTTACGTATATACTCGTAATCTGTACTCTGTAGCATCGTAATTCCTAAATGGGTGATGTGATTTAGAGATTTATTATTTGTATGAATGAACACTTATGAATTCAAGTATTAGGTACGTCTTGATTGAAGAAAATCTGTTCAGCTGATTGAACAAATAGAGCCACCTATTAGAGACTATTTCTACTAGTTTAATCGATTTGAAATTGTATCCTGTTACTCCAATTATATTAAATTTTAACCTGATATAAAATCGCTAATTAAAAGGAGAGCTCTCATGCTTGACGTTTTCAAATGTAAGATTTCATACGGAATACTATGTAAGTTTGAGCTCTAGGTACTTCAGAAAACGTACATGAATAAAGCTCAATCAATGTAAACTATATATCGGAAACAACCTACAGTTTCATATACATGTAGTATAAAGACATGTTAAGGATTACAAATGTATGTATATATACACCCGCAAAAATGGAATACAAAAGCCAATCCGCAACTTTGTTATAACGGTACTCAAGCTGTTTTAGATGAAAAACTGCAGTGAATTTCTTTTTCTTATCCACCAAAAATTTAGACCGAAAAAAGGGGTTAAGTGTGTCTTGTAGTATACATATGTACATATGCAAATTATGGCGACGGCTCTCAAGCTGAGCTGGGTGCCCCCACTCCGACGCGGTCACTAGGCGCGTTCAAGCACCACTTTCACGTCTGTTGTAAATTTTAAGACGCTAGTTAATACGGTAACTTGTTTTCTTACATTTTCGTTATCTTTTAAGGGTAAAGGTGCAAATATCATTGTATTCTATGCAGATATTTGGACAACTATGATATTCACCGAATGATTACAGAGGCGGCATGTTGACAGGGATAGACTTTTGACTGCTGACACATGTTTGACTGATACTTATGACAAGCGTATAGTCAAATTTATACCTAGTTCGTTTGAAATTGTTATTCAACACCGCTTACCCTTTCTACCTCAAACACCGCTTCAATTATTTACATCTCACTGGCATCCGGTTTCTTCATTCAACTCATAATCTATTTCTATAACCCACTCTACCTCTTTCTACATGAAGTCGTTTAGTGTAACATCTTTAGAATTTCCTTCTTTCATCTATTCTTCTAGTTACTAGACTAAAGAATCAGGTGAAATTGTATTAACTTCTTCTATAATCTGAACGGATACTGTTAATTTTATTATAGCTGTCATTTATATTGATATCTACGTATTATATGTCCGTATTGGTTCCATGTATAGATAAGTTATATTATTTATAATTATACTTTTCTTTCCCTAAGCTGTTGTCTGTCCAAAAGCTGTTTGTATGAGAACGCTCAATATGGAAAGACCGTTCATAAAAACTTCTTCTAATGTTTTATTGTAAATGTTATATATTTCGTGAATATCAAATTAATGTATAAAAATATCAATGAATAATATTTATATACTCATTACCGTATTGTGAAGATCGGAAAAGAAATATTCAAATTTCACAGTTGATAGATAACTAAATTATGCAACATTATACAGAACTTTCCAGGATATTAAAAGATGTCCAAGGAAATGTTAAGTATGGAAATTTTGGTAAATATTTAAAATCTGATTCATCCGATCAAAACTTCAGGCAACTTGAGCCACAGTTTGTTATTGAATATTTGAATACGGTAGACAACTGCAAACAGGTACGTGAAATGCTCGTAAATCCAGTAAATATTACAAAAACGAAACGAACACTAGACAAATTTAACTTTTGAATTTGGAATCCGCTCTAGCTGAAATAAAAATATTTGAATGCGCTTTTGGGAAGACGCCAAATACAACTAGTGCGGGACACCTGTGTGGAATAATATAAAATGTAAATAGTACGATGTAAATTGGACAAATTTTTTTGTTGTGTATAAAGGATACTTCCAAAAGAATGAGCGTGCTTCAGCATATTAGTGGCCAATCAGATCTCTTCTCATACACAATGGGGCCCTATACTCCACGCTGCATAAGTAAGCGAGAGTTTGTCAACGAATTAGATACCTATTTAAATATCGGAAGGTCTTTGAATTGTCTGATATGATTTAACGAAAGACTCTAACAATTCAAGCGGCACCGATGCCTTCAAGTAAATTTCATAGCACGAAATACTAGTACTAGTCATCCATCCAACAAGCTATACCATCGATTACGTACCCTGTCATTAAGATCTTCTTTATCTTTCTTCAGCACCCGTGGCCAATGTGAAATCGTCAAAACATATCGTGAATTGGATCAAAAATTTGAACATCTAACTCGTTGTCAAATCGTTAATTGCGGATATGTATGGACGAGGCGTAAGTTACGCCGTATTTAAGTTGCTAGGGAAACCTCCTCACGCCCCACTATACGTTGTCAACGCCACCAATGCATTGCGGTACACGTGGGGTGATGGCACCGCATTGAACTCAAGCTTCAAAAACACTATAATGGTGATAAACTAAACCTACGACCAATAAAATCGGACATCGAACTACACTACGCACAAAGGACTGTACTTTTTCAATGCCTGGGGTCATTCCTTTCTTTTTGTTATAGCTTCCAATTGATAGAAAGTGTAATTTATCCATGTCAAATCAGAGTTCGACGCTATGAAATAAATTGTTTTCGATTGATAACTGGTTTAGTTCATGAAATTCAGGTTACGGGATTTTAGTGAAGTTCTGAAGTCTACTGCACCATTATGATTCCAATCTTGACAGATTAACTTATACATTTGAGTCGAGTATCACCAATAACGTCCTTAAGGAGCGTTCGGAAGCATTATTTCCCACTGAATAGGAACACAAGAAACAATAATGATAGGTAGTTAAAAAAGCTACACAGATATATTTGAATTGTACCATTTGGTTCTCAATAGCTTTTATCGACCCCAATATCCGTTGGTGTCGCTTGCTACCATTAGATAGTAAATCGTTAGCCTACATTTGTAAGACGAAGTCCTTCGAATGGTATCATAAATTTAGAGAATCCGATTAGACCGTAATCTACACATCAGGACGTATTCCCTGATACAGTTTTCGATTCAAAATACCCGTGTTATGTACTCGCAGTAGGTCATAAAAGCTCGCGCTACTAAGTCATGACTTTATACTGTTTGCCCAAAAATATTATGAAATATCTACTTACATCAAACTACAAGTAATGGGTTATCTTACTCCAAACCAAATAGATTATAGGAGGAACGGAAGCCATCCAATTAATATCATTCTGAAAATCCAATTAAAATTCTTACAGCAATAATGAGTTCGCAATATCAACAACATAATTGAGCTCCGTGAAAATATTACAAGGGGAGAATTTTTATCTATCTTTCCTGTAATAAAATTGACACGAAGTTAAAGGTAATGACATAAAAATTGTGTTATAATTAAATTATAAGGTAATAAATGTTATACATATTCATAATTTCATAACAAATATTTATTAATCAAAGACTACAGTACGAAAAGTTTTACTCAACTTTGAACATTGCTATGCTGATTTAGCTTTCAGAAAATATAATACTGAGTTGAATTTAAGATAGATCTTTCTCCAGAAGAGATTTCATTCCTGAGGAGCGGCCGAGCTCTCACTGTTGGTGTTCAGAACTAATATATTTACAACCGTTGTAGAAAACTTCGTGAATAAGATAGTGAGGTGTAGTGCAACGTCGCCATAAACACTTCCAATAGATACTTACCTGACCTAACACTGATAATAATAATAGTGGTATTAAAACATTAGCCAGAATAAATGTATGACATAATGTTTTTTTGCTGTGCCCTACAGAGTCTGTATTAACTTGCCTAATTTATTCTGTTATTATATGGATTTAACGTGGATGTACGTTAACACATTAAAAAGAAATGGAATAACAAATAATATACCGGATTTTGTTATCGATAACACATACTAGGAGAGAGCCACTCAATTACAATCCAAAATTTAAATTTATCGGTAGTAAATAAATATACGGGGTATCTGATTTAACTCTGAAGCATCAGAATCTATTCAATCCTATTACTGTAGATCAACGCAAATCAAACGTTTATGGACAGGCGAGGATACCAAAGCGGCTTACCCTGCTAATTTACCCGCACGAACCCCTCGAAAACGTATGTAGATACCTGTAAATGGACAAAGCGGTTAGCGAAACTAAACGTCGACCTGCGTCAGGTGCAGGTATAAGTTGTTCCCAACCCGCCACAAACGCTGAGTAAACAATTAGAGAACATGTCTGTAGGACCATTATTCCTGAAACATTCGCGAAATTTACAACAATATAATACAGTGAAGTACACTAAAGGGAACCCTCTACAGCACAGTCATCCGTCTGTGCGCCAAACTCAATGACTCGAATGGGATTATATGAAATTTTCACCGTCATAAACTGACGCGTAAAGTAAATCACGCATTGGACTTGTATTGCAATTGGACTGGTCTGACTTGGCAACATAATGGTAACTTTCGTCCAGGTTCATATCTTTAGTCCCCCAGTATGGAACGTTGGCCAATTCTCACCTGCTGGAAAGGCCAATGAAAATATAGTGATACAATATGCCTGACAAAATATCTAGATAGTGCTCATACTGTCGGGCTTCCAAAAACTAGTGCAGGACTTATAGCTCTATCAACATGACTAAATTTAGCACCGGTATTGTCATTAATTGTTACGAGTTTACTGCTACAAGTTTATGTCACAACTTAGGTATTAATAACTGCAGGCGACTATTTACTTGTATTCCCAGCCGGAATATATTTGTGTTGCAAATACATATTTGTTTTGGTGTCTCATTTGCGTCTACACTACTTGCAGCATCGGAAATATACAACATACTTGTGTTGGATGTGGGGAAAATAAATCAGTATTGAAAATAATGACTAGAGCGCTTCTACCATAACACAACCCTACTACTAGTTTCGTGTAAGTTAACTTAACCTTAGAAATAAAGAAACTACAAGTTTCACTTTAAAAGCGTCCCTCAGCGCATAGATTAAAAATAGACGCCCGTTAAAATGCTTGGCTTTGAGACTTTTACTGATAATAGCGCCACGGACCTTTAACGCATAGGTTAAATAAAAATTTCGTGTCACTTAAGTAAGAACGTGGAAAGAATCGAAGACAGATACCGTTTTTATGTTGCAGGATAAAATCTGCCGAAACAACTGGTCTGTATTTCAATATGCAAATACAAAATAATTCACAAGCATTATCCATTCTGTTTGTTAACCATTTTTTATTGAAGTTATTTATACTATTGTTACCAATGAATCTTTTGTAGACTACATTCATAACTGTGTTTACAATTAAAACAGTAAATAAGTGTGAAAAAAATATACGGAACAGGCAAACTCGTATTAGTTTCCTTAAATTTTCAATCGTGATTACGGTCGAATTTCCCGCACTAGCGGAACACTCGCTTTTATAAAACCACTGGCGCCAGCTTTCAATAGCTACATTTACTGACATTTTTTTATTCACTACAGTTCCGTTACACGACAAGGTCATGACATCACGTCTATCAACATCATTCTAAACCCAGTAGCGAGGCTGAATAGCGCGAAAATAAGCTGACGTGACATGCAATTTATTTAGACGATGTACAAAAATCGGTCAAGTTAGAGGCGGGGATTTATGCTGTGCGCTCCGTACTTCAGAGATTACCCGTTATAAGTTTGTACCCGACTTCAAAAATAAACTAAAAGTAAACAACCTTTTAAAACAAGGTTTCAATTAAATGCCCTACCTAAATAAAATAAACGTATCCTTTAAAACTTTTGCTGTCAACTTATTACGTCAGTACACAATTGATATGACGTAAAAGCTTTTCGCGAGATTTAGCTGTGTAGATAAACAAGTAAGTTTTGAAAAGGTAGAGGTTTTTAATTCAACTATATTTTTTATGTGTTACTTTATCTTTTTACTGGGTGTACTGATTTGGGTGTTTCTTTTTTTTACCCAAAAGCTGGTGCATGTTATGTGATCTCATAAATTTGAGCGACGACTATTTCCGAGTTATCTCAATTTAATACGGCGTATAGTCTAAAGTCGGCTTTAATTTGTTTATTGAAAAGCGATTATTTGACTGTAATAATTTTCCTTATAATTTCGTTACATGTAATGTCGTATTTTTTTCTAATATTCTTTTCTGTATTTAGTAGCAGACGGGATATTTGATTTTAACAAAAATTTACATAAGAGCTTTATATCTCGCAAACGGATTCCTGATCTAAAATAGTTTAAACGACCTGCATAAGGATCCTAGTGAGCGAGACGGTTCCTGTAAGGAATATATCCTAAAAAAGAGCGATAAATAACTGGTTGACCCATCTTTAACTTAACTATCAAAATACGTTAAAAAACGTGCGGTCACAATAATTTCTATCACTTGATACTCACGATAAAATAACTCACAATATGGTAGAAATTTATTTTAAACTTTGTCGGTTTAAATAAAAAAAAATAACAAAAAAAAACAAAATACAAAAATAAGAAAATAAAATAAAAATGGTATCCTAAAATATGTCCACCCGGGCGTCGAAAGTTCTATATAAGTTGCCTTCTTAATGACTGTTTTTATTCTATGTCAATTTTTTATTCTATGTCAATTGCCACCAAGCAAACAGAGGACGATAGTAATCGCAACTATCCACAGACGTCCAAAACGCTAGAAGTGACATCGACTATTCGACATCGACACATCGACACTTGATTTCGATGTATATAATAAAATTGTATGTGATCGATTTCTGTTCATGGAAAAATTTGAGAAGAACTTGTTAGTGAGGATTCTATAACAATGGGTCTAAAATTATTTCTGTTTGTGTGTGCGTTTGTATGCGCTTATCTTATTAATCTTATTTACAGATTGTAGCAAAATCTTTTTTCGGGACCAAAAAATAAGTTTCCCCAAGTAAAACAAGTGGGGTTACTATTAAAACATTATTTTCTCGTGTTATGGTTTTACACATCCGGAACTTACAGTTGTATGAACGTCGCGGAAATATTCGTCAGCATAATAAAAAAACACAGTATCTCCATCTCGCTTCGCAAAGCGTAACTCCATACGTATAATCAGAATGAACCAGTTATTGTTCCACTCGAAAAGTCTCTTTTTAGCAGTAAAACTTGACGACATTTAAAAATGTTATTCGTAATAAAATATTATATATTGGATCTTTTTTATGGATCTACAAAAGAATGGGATGTAGGTTAATAGATCATCGAAAAAGCACCCCATGCTTTTTTACATTGCAATAGAATTTTTTTATTTACACTATTTTTAATTTAAATTTATTTAAAATATTTTTTTTCCTATATACCTACATTATTCTTAATTCAAATTATGCTAATATTTTTTCACAATAGCGTGTTTTTTTTATTTTTTTTACTTATATTTATTTTTCAGTTTTTTAAATTTATTTATTTGAGTACACTTACACACATATTTTTTTATTCTACTGCCGTCTTTACTTTAACATCGAGCAGAAGAAACTCAGGACTCAATCTCGACCGAATCATAATTTCAGTTACTATTCACAGTCAAATAATACAGACTGTAGCATCTACTACATGTTCCGTTTTTATAAATCCGTTAAAATAAACCTAAACGCAGTTTTAGTTTGCCATACACCAACAAATTGTAAACGAAACGAGTACGAGAACTTTTAAATATGTCAGGGCTACAATCTACCTTTCAGTTGGATGAAATTCTTCGCACATATTTACCTAAAGTCAACGTCAAATTCGCTACGGGGTACGTGGTAAAAATGCTTTGTGGAATACCCTCATCTCTTGCCGCGAAATGAATCAAGCATAGCTTGTGTACCGGAATGTCGTTGGTTATGAGTCCATGTGATACATTAATCTTCGTACGTTATAATTTCGAGAGGCTCCCCGGCTTATATGAACGTGATTCATTAAAAGCGATGTAAAATATTTCACATTTTTCAAAGCTAGAATATAGTAGTTAGTTTTTTAAAAAGGATTTTACTACAGGATAATACTTACTAGCTTTTGCCCTCGGCTTCGCTCGCGTTAATAAACTTTCATCCCTTATTTTATCCCCTTGGGGGTAGAATTGTTCAAAATCCTTTCTTAGCAGATGCCTACGTCATAACATCTACCTGTTTGGACTGTGCGTTGATAGATCACTATGTCAGTCAGTCAGTCACCTTTTAGTTATATATATTTAGATAGATTAAGGCGTTGGTGATTTTACTGGTATCTTTGTACCCCTCTGGTTAGCTATCAGTTTTTTGTTTGAGTTAGTCGCTAAAAATTTCGTCATGTTCCTATTAGGAGCTTGTAAGCCAGTACTTTCGTTCTTTTCACTTCTTTTTTAACCATCATGTGACTCATCTGCTCCTTTGTCGGTTACTTACATAAAACAAATTAAAAGTAAAAAACTTTTTTAATTCAAACTTTTATTTCAATTTCCTAAAAAGAATAATATAAACCTTTCCTTTAAAACTTTTACAACTTATAACGACATTACACAATTTGTATGATATAAAATCATGTCTCACTTCCATGTTCCACTATCTTAGATTTAGAATGACATCACACAGCTAACCATGCATTGTCATCCAAACTAAATGTACATAAAAAAATTCAATTCAATCGGTTGAATATATCTGCTTCAAAGTTGAGTTGCCAAATTCCACCCGAACAAATATACATACATACATTGCAAGTTAAATAAAACCTTTAAAAAAGAGTTGATCTCACAAAATGAATCCGCTACATTACTATTTAAAGTTTTGAGTACTAACTAAATATAAATTTAAATTATTGTTCTTGTAAAAATATTTATCTTCTTCTTTCACAAAGAGTATCAGCGTGTGTATTGTGTAACACATAAAACACATTACAATTAACAAATAAACTAAAACAAACATTCACATTTTCACAACACTGTTTAAAAATCAGTCTACATTTTTTGTTCCAATCCACAACTGGTAAGCGAATTCCATAAAATGATATTCATATGTGAAAGTGGATTCATAAATGTTTTGTTTAATATTTTCCCCAGTAAACTTGAAATAATAGATCCGGGATTGAATAAACGAATTTTCGGGCGCCAGTTTTTTCAGTCAGGGTAATGAAATTGCCAAGTTCATATTTTATTCACTGTAATGGTCTCGCACGTAATGACTCGATTTTTATGGTTTTACATGTAGACGAACATGTTGTTAATGGCCGATCGTGTACAATGTAACAAATATAAGACGCTACACCGACATAGAAAAAACACTGCACATATTGTCGTTACACTGCAACCGAACAAAAAACTAACAAGTCTCGAATTATTAAGATTCAAAGGCACCCAAACAATTTCTCAATATTTTCATTTGAGTAGGTCGGCTCGAAAATCTACATGCAGGTTTTAATATGAATAGGAAAATATCAGTTATCAGTGTTTAAAAATAATGATAATAAATAAAGAATCAGTGACGAGACTATACTAAGTATCCCGAAAGGACAAATAAGGTAAAATATAACAACTTTATATTAAAATATCTTGATATTCAGCGTTTCCTTGGTTACATGTTTCATATAATTTGGAATAAAGAAGAAATGGCTTGACAAATATCAAATTATATCTTGAAAATCTTCCAGGAGAGAGCGATATACTTAACCTTTCAAATGTTTTACCGAATTCGCGTTAGATAAGCGCCTGACATCTACTCTCTTTCGCCCTAGACCCAACATCGGAATTAAATAGCCTACTTTAAAAACTATCTCTTACCGATACCCTTTCTGAAATATGCGATAGCTTGGATGAAATTAAATCACAAAAACAATGAAGTCTTAAAAACAAAAGAAAAATAAATAAATAGCCGCCAAAGAAAGGTTAATGTACTAACATAGAATAAGCATTGTAATAACTAACAAATATGAGTCGTGTAGTTGCTCGAATTGAAAAGTTATTTTCATATTATTACTATCTTAATGGCTGTTTTGCCATATAAATTATTTGTAGGGAACTTCTAGTGTAAGAAGAAATTACTACTAAAAAAATATGAAAATAAAATGCTGAAAATTTATTTACAACACGGTTTAAAACATAATCGACTTCAGAAGGAGTGTGGTAGTTAGCGAGACGCATAAGAAACGCTAACTTTCACGTTAAGAAACTTTAGTTGGCACGTTAAGTCGTCAGTCCCGGTTGTTTTGTAGATAGCAGCCGTTAAGCCATCGGGGGCCTTCAGCATAAAAACCCCAACACTTGGATTGGCCACTAACCCCACAAGTAACCTGCATCCGTGTGGTAGAGTTGAAGACACATAATCCAACAATCTGCAGCAGGAAGGGCAAAACGCCACAGTTTTATCCATTGTTAAACTAACTCCATAAGCGAGAGAAACTTGGACTCCAAGTTTGCCATCCTATGTAATAAGATAATTATTTTGTCTAACACTCTAAGAATGCAAGGATTTTTTACTAGTATTTTAATTAGTATTATAAGGGTTTAATATGCGAATGGAGTAACTGATAATAGTCCCAGAATGCTGTTGATCGAAGCGCTCATAGTCCGGCGGCTCGCGTCGATCCTAAGCGATCGACAGAGTTAAGCAACTGCGGGCACGGCCAATACCTGGATGGGTGACTGCCAGTGGCAAAATTTCTTAGCGTTTCCGTGCTTCGAAGGGCACGTTAAACCGTTGGTCCCGGTTGCTATGAACATAGCAATTGTCAAGCCATG